>CM047430.1:8394826-8489664 GCA_026168455.1 Theocolax elegans | reverse complement strand
AGATGTGTTATCGGGTGCCTTCTTTGGTAGTATATTTAGAGTAGTGTATGGTACCTATATGTACTTTATGTTTAAATTGATGAATTTGTCAAGTGAAAAACTCAGTGAACAAAGTCATAAATTGAAATATGTACATGAAGAGTGAATTATTAACTTCTATTTTAAATTACAATGTTAGTAATAACATGTAAACGTTAATGATTTCTTTTTTTTATTAATTAAATAAATTAGGAAAAATTAAGAAAAAAGTTATTATAGTATTTGAAAAGACAAATATATTTAAGTAATATAAAATCAATATATTCTTAGAATTCGCGCACAATAAATTCGTTTCATATCTTCCCTCGCTTTCTTGGGCGGCATAAGCCCCTACTCCCAGGATTATATATATATATATATATGTGTGTTATTCCACGTAAAGTATTCCAATCAAAATTTTAAAATGCACCAAATTTTGGGTTCACATTGCAAATGTTTTTCAGAATACAGAAAAAAATTTTTAGGTAGAGGAATCTGTTTGCTTAAAAGTTATTCTAATTTCAAAAAGTGAAATTTTTCAAGTTTTTTTAAACACCATGCAGTTTATGTAATATTGACCTTGAGATTAGAAATTCTGACCCAAAAGGATAAATTCTAGATATAATTTATTTGAATACGGTAAGTTCAACCGTACCGCTGAGCAGCCGCGATAATAAAATAAACATCCGCGCGGTAGTCAAACTATTACAATATATATTTTGTGGCATGAGACTTTTAAGTGCTGAATAAAAAATGAAGCGGGCGTCGGGTCTTGAACCCGAGCCCCTTCGGATCCGAAGGCGTTCACGCTAACCACTGCGCTACGCCCGCACTGGTCGTAGCGCTTCTTATTGCTCTTATATGCTACCGATACCGCGCCACCTCGCAGTATCGGTAATGCTGGCATTTTATGACAAGTGGATTAAATCCACCTTGTCACGATATATACACGGTGGGCCATTTTAAACTATGCACCTGAAAAACTCAGTAAGTTCGCATCCTATCAAAAAATGACCTTTATAAAAGTTGTAAGATACAAGGAGGGTCAAACAATAGTGACCTTGAATTTGATCTGCAAGCTGACCTTTAAGGTCAAATCAAGGTCAACTTGAGTTTTTTAAATGGAAACCCCTATTTTTTACACCGGAATCGGAAAGGCCGGGAAATTTTACGTCCGAATATGCTCTCAGGTCATCTGACCTCGATGACCTCAAAGGTCAGATCAAGGTCATAAATATGAAATAATCGGATGGCTATGAAAAATCTTAAGTTGGGTATTTCCGAAAAAGTAAAGGTCATTATTTAAGTAATTTTTAACGTGAAATTCAGTGGTGACCTTTATTTTGACCTTGGCGATGACCTTTAAGGTCAAGTAAAAAATATAAGGTGCTTATGAGGTCAAATACTGGTGACCTTGAATTACACCTTGAACTAAAGTTTTGTTGTTTCGTGCACTTGTAGCGTTACCCAGAATCATTGACATGGACGTAGTAAGTTTTGTGTCCTTTGGGATGCTTGATTAACGTGAGTCCCCTTGCCTCTCAGGATGGGGTGTTTGATCACCAAAAGTTTCTTTGCCTCTCTCGAATTTAGCCAGGAAATAAATGTTCTAAGGCACCTTTATTTGCCTGAAAATGAACCGTTAACAAGATGTTAAACACGAGCTCATTCAGTTAAGTTGCATATCGTTATATCCGTAGAGTGTCGTCTATCAGAAAAAGTGCAACTTAGAGTCTCGCTGCAACACAAGCCTTATTATTAGATTTTTTTAGTATGACAGACGTGTCATGAATTTTTAAATGTTAATAAAAATTCTCTGCAATATGCTCTTACTCCAATCTCAAAGTGTTAAACCATACACATCCATTTGATGCAATAACTAACTTCAATATTTGTGGGACACGCACAGACTTTAAAAGTGCTTTATTTAAAATGATTTAAGTATACTTCTTCTGGTGTTTCATTTTAAATAAAATTAAAATTATTTTAAAGTTTTACAAATATCGAATGTAGTTACATTAATTTTTCACTTTTATACACTTTTGTAGTTTCAAATTTTTTAAATTTAATCATAGTGCGCTACACAGAATTTGTATTACTTTTCAGATGTTTATGATTTTTCTGTAAATTTATTAGTCGAGCTTGTTAAATACTGTCATATTTAAATTGTTAAAATTGAATTTTTAAAATGGCTGATTACCCTCCCACTGAAATTGTGGACATGATTATGCTTCTGGGAGAATGCCATAATAATGCTCGTGCTGCAGCAAGGCTATATGCTGAACGTTTCCTGGTCGAAGACACCCTACTGACATAACTATACGCAGTAAATTTTGTACACCCTCCATTGTAGGTTAAAAAAAGAATAAATGTCGATCTTTGAGGGTCAATCCAAGTTAAACAAGGAATAAAAAATTTTTTTATTCTCAATTTGAAAAATCGTGCAACGTTTCGTCCACTGGTTTGCGGACCTCTTCAGGCACTGTTTATTAACAAAAAAACAAAACCAAATATACAACAAAATATATAAATGAACAAAATTTCAACCACACACTTTACAACACAAAATAAAATTAAATACCTTCGAAAAAACAAAGTATACGTTTCAAAATAATCACACATTCAATTTTGACAATGTTTCGGTTTTAGACAAAGAACCCTCATATAAAAAACGTATTATTTCAGAGATGCTGCATATTAATAATTGTAAATATACTATAAATAAGAAGGAAGACACTCAAATGCTCAGTAATATTTATAAAAGGATTTTGTAACAGTTTGTTTTGCTCGGAATATTGATGTATGTCTATTTCTCATAATTAATTATTTGATAATGTTCACATGTATTTATATATAGTCGAGTTGACTGATTTATTATTCACTTAGACGTTACCTTACAATGGAGTAAAATTTGAAACGTATACTTTGTTTTTTCGAAGGTATTTAATTTTATTTTGTGTTGTAAAGTGTGTGGTTGAAATTTTGTTCATTTATATATTTTGTTGTATATTTGGTTTTGTTTTTTTGTTAATAAACAGTGCCTGAAGAGGTCCGCAAACCAGTGGACGAAACGTTGCACGATTTTTCAAATTGAGAATAAAAAAATTTTTATTCCTTGTTTAACTTGGATTGACCCTCAAAGATCGACATTTATTCTTTTTATAACTATACGCAATTTAACTGAAAGAGCTCGTGCTGGACATCTTGTTCGTGAACGGAGGCATAACGAGTACAACGAAAACGATCCTCGTGTAGTAGCTGTTCTTGCTATTATTCATCTCGATCCACATGTTAGCAGTCGTCAAGTTGAAAGGGAACATGGTACACCAAGAAGAACGTTTTTAAGAAATTTAAAAGTCCTTCGATACCATGCTTACCATATTACTTTGGTTCAAGCATTAAAAGTACATCATATGCAACATCGAGTTGAATTTTGCCAATGGGCCATTCAAGAAATTGACTATAATCCTGACTTATTTAACTTAGTCTTATTATCCAATGAAGCAATATTTCAAAGTGACGGGCAACTTAATAGACACAATTGCCATTATTGGTCACATGAGAATCCTCATTGCACAGAGAAGTAGATCACCAACATTGCTGGAGTCTTATGGTATGGTGTGGGATTGTAAATGGTTATTTGGTTGGTCCTTACTTCTTTGAGGCTAATGTTGATCAACACACCTACTTAGAGTTGCTAAGAGATAGACTGTCAGAACTATTGGCAGACGTTGATTTAGAAACCAGACAAAGAATGGTATTCCAGCAAGATGGCGCAGCGCCACACTTTGCAGTAATTGTTTGATAATTTTTGTATGAAACTTACACTGGGTGGATTGGACGTGGAGGTCCGGTTAACTTGCCCCCAAACTCCCCAGAATATGACTTCACTAGATTTTTATTTGTGGGGCTTATTTGAAGAATGTTGTCTTTCAAAAACACCTACAACGCGAGACAACATGCAAGATCGGATTTGTGAAGCATGCGCTGCGATTCCAAGACAAACTTTGTTAAACACCATCCAAGAATTCCGTAGACGTTTAGGGCTGTGTCTTCAGGCAAATGAAGGTAACTTCGAGCATTTGCTTCGTGGTTAAATTTGTGAGAGGCAAGTGAACTCACGCTAATCAAGCACCCCAAAGGAAACAGAATTTACTACGTCCACGTCGTTGTTTCTTGGTAACGCTAAAAGTAAATCCAAGAAACAACACGTAAGTTCAAGGTCTAATTCAAAAGGTCACTGCCAAGGTCAAATTTAAGGTCACCTTTGAATTTGTCGTTAAAAATTACTTAAATAATGACCTTTACTTTTTCGGCAATACCCAACTTAAGATTTTTCATAGCCATCCGATTATTTCATATTTATGACCTTGATCTGACCTCAAAGGTCAGATCAAGGTCATAAATATGAAATAATCGGATGGCTATGAAAAATCTTAAGTTGGGTATTTCCGAAAAAGTAAAGGTCATTATTTAAGTAATTTTTAACGTGAAATTCAGTGGTGACCTTTATTTTGACCTTGGCGATGACCTTTAAGGTCAAGTAAAAAATATAAGGTGCTTATGAGGTCAAATACTGGTGACCTTGAATTACACCTTGAACTAAAGTTTTGTTGTTTCGTGCACTTGTAGCGTTACCCAGAATCATTGACATGGACGTAGTAAGTTTTGTGTCCTTTGGGATGCTTGATTAACGTGAGTCCCCTTGCCTCTCAGGATGGGGTGTTTGATCACCAAAAGTTTCTTTGCCTCTCTCGAATTTAGCCAGGAAATAAATGTTCTAAGGCACCTTTATTTGCCTGAAAATGAACCGTTAACAAGATGTTAAACACGAGCTCATTCAGTTAAGTTGCATATCGTTATATCCGTAGAGTGTCGTCTATCAGAAAAAGTGCAACTTAGAGTCTCGCTGCAACACAAGCCTTATTATTAGATTTTTTTAGTATGACAGACGTGTCATGAATTTTTAAATGTTAATAAAAATTCTCTGCAATATGCTCTTACTCCAATCTCAAAGTGTTAAACCATACACATCCATTTGATGCAATAACTAACTTCAATATTTGTGGGACACGCACAGACTTTAAAAGTGCTTTATTTAAAATGATTTAAGTATACTTCTTCTGGTTGTTTCATTTTAAATAAAATTAAAATTATTTTAAAGTTTTACAAATATCGAATGTAGTTACATTAATTTTTCACTTTTATACACTTTTGTAGTTTCAAATTTTTTAAATTTAATCATAGTGCGCTACACAGAATTTGTATTACTTTTCAGATGTTTATGATTTTTCTGTAAATTTATTAGTCGAGCTTGTTAAATACTGTCATATTTAAATTGTTAAAATTGAATTTTTAAAATGGCTGATTACCCTCCCACTGAAATTGTGGACATGATTATGCTTCTGGGAGAATGCCATAATAATGCTCGTGCTGCAGCAAGGCTATATGCTGAACGTTTCCTGGTCGAAGACACCCTACTGACATAACTATACGCAGTAAATTTTGTACACCCTCCATTGTAGGTTAAAAAAAGAATAAATGTCGATCTTTGAGGGTCAATCCAAGTTAAACAAGGAATAAAAAATTTTTTTATTCTCAATTTGAAAAATCGTGCAACGTTTCGTCCACTGGTTTGCGGACCTCTTCAGGCACTGTTTATTAACAAAAAAACAAAAACCAAATATACAACAAAATATATAAATGAACAAAATTTCAACCACACACTTTACAACACAAAATAAAATTAAATACCTTCGAAAAACAAAGTATACGTTTCAAAATAATCACACATTCAATTTTGACAATGTTTCGGTTTTAGACAAAGAACCCTCATATAAAAAACGTATTATTTCAGAGATGCTGCATATTAATAATTGTAAATATACTATAAATAAGAAGGAAGACACTCAAATGCTCAGTAATATTTATAAAAGGATTTTGTAACAGTTTGTTTTGCTCGGAATATTGATGTATGTCTATTTCTCATAATTAATTATTTGATAATGTTCACATGTATTTATATATAGTCGAGTTGACTGATTTATTATTCACTTAGACGTTACCTTACAATGGAGTAAAATTTGAAACGTATACTTTGTTTTTTCGAAGGTATTTAATTTTATTTTGTGTTGTAAAGTGTGTGGTTGAAATTTTGTTCATTTATATATTTTGTTGTATATTTGGTTTTTGTTTTTTTGTTAATAAACAGTGCCTGAAGAGGTCCGCAAACCAGTGGACGAAACGTTGCACGATTTTTCAAATTGAGAATAAAAAAATTTTTTATTCCTTGTTTAACTTGGATTGACCCTCAAAGATCGACATTTATTCTTTTTATAACTATACGCAATTTAACTGAAAGAGCTCGTGCTGGACATCTTGTTCGTGAACGGAGGCATAACGAGTACAACGAAAACGATCCTCGTGTAGTAGCTGTTCTTGCTATTATTCATCTCGATCCACATGTTAGCAGTCGTCAAGTTGAAAGGGAACATGGTACACCAAGAAGAACGTTTTTAAGAAATTTAAAAGTCCTTCGATACCATGCTTACCATATTACTTTGGTTCAAGCATTAAAAGTACATCATATGCAACATCGAGTTGAATTTTGCCAATGGGCCATTCAAGAAATTGACTATAATCCTGACTTATTTAACTTAGTCTTATTATCCAATGAAGCAATATTTCAAAGTGACGGGCAACTTAATAGACACAATTGCCATTATTGGTCACATGAGAATCCTCATTGGCACAGAGAAGTAGATCACCAACATTGCTGGAGTCTTATGGTATGGTGTGGGATTGTAAATGGTTATTTGGTTGGTCCTTACTTCTTTGAGGCTAATGTTGATCAACACACCTACTTAGAGTTGCTAAGAGATAGACTGTCAGAACTATTGGCAGACGTTGATTTAGAAACCAGACAAAGAATGGTATTCCAGCAAGATGGCGCAGCGCCACACTTTGCAGTAATTGTTTGATAATTTTTGTATGAAACTTACACTGGGTGGATTGGACGTGGAGGTCCGGTTAACTTGCCCCCAAACTCCCCAGATATGACTTCACTAGATTTTTATTTGTGGGGCTATTTGAAGAATGTTGTCTTTCAAAAACAGCCTACAACGCGAGACAACATGCAAGATCGGATTTGTGAAGCATGCGCTGCGATTCCAAGACAAACTTTGTTAAACACCATCCAAGAATTCCGTAGACGTTTAGGGCTGTGTCTTCAGGCAAATGAAGGTAACTTCGAGCATTTGCTTCGTGGTTAAATTTGTGAGAGGCAAGTGAACTCACGCTAATCAAGCACCCCAAAGGAAACAGAATTTACTACGTCCACGTCGTTGTTTCTTGGTAACGCTAAAAGTAAATCCAAGAAACAACACGTAAGTTCAAGGTCTAATTCAAAAGGTCACTGCCAAGGTCAAATTTAAGGTCACCTTTGAATTTGTCGTTAAAAATTACTTAAATAATGACCTTTACTTTTTCGGCAATACCCAACTTAAGATTTTTCATAGCCATCCGATTATTTCATATTTATGACCTTGATCTGACCTTTGAGGTCATCGAGGTCAGATGATTTGAGAGCATATTCGGACGTAAGATTTCTCGCCCTTTCCGATTCCGGTGTAAAAAATAGGGGTTTCCATTTAAAAAACTCAAGTTGACCTTGATTTGACCTTAAAGGTCAGCTTGCAGATCAAATTCAAGGTCACTATTGTTTGACCCTCCTTGTATCTTACAACTTTTATAAAGGTCATTTTTTGATAGGATGCGAACTTACTGAGTTTTTCAGGTGCATAGTTTAAAATGGCCCACCGTGTATATATATATACTATAACACGGGAACTCGTGTTATCTTGTAACGTTAATTTATATATGATGAAATTATTAAATTAAACAAATCACTATTAAGTAAAACTAATTATAATTTAAACAAACACATTCATTAATTATTTTATTAAAATTTTAAATTTTTAAGTAACCTTTAGAATTTATTGATATTTCTGAATATGTCAATATTAATGATAAACTTAATATTCGTTGGATTTAAAATTTTGTTTTCATCATAGAGTATTGCATATGAGTATAATCATGAAATTATGACCACTTTAATATTTTTGCAATATTGTTACTGTTTTACAAAAACGTTAATTAATGTATAAAATGTGAAATTGTTATAATGAACAAACGTATTTCAAATTATAGAATTATTTACCCTGCTATATGCAAAATATGAGTTCTACATAAGTATTAAGATTTTATTCGATCTTTATTTGTATTCTTATAGATTTGAAATTTTATTTCAAGATCTCGTTCACTAGCGATTTGTAATTTGTATATTTCCTGACTTTATCATTGAATTAATTTTCCATACGCATTGATGAAAGTATTTTTCTTCAAAAAAATATGTTGTGATATACCGAGATGCTGAGACCTAAGTTATTATAAACCAGCATGATTTACTATATTTTTCGAATGAAAAATTCACTAGAGTCTGGAAAGACCATGATTCCTGTTATAGTTTTGGATGATGACGAGAGTGACATAGAGATTTCTCAAGATTTTAATTTGGTTGGCCCGATAATGGAGAATATTATTGATAATAAAGAAATATCGATAGATAGTTGTGTTAATAAATGGAATACAGAATCAAAGGAAGTTACCACCAAACAAACTACTTCTTATTCGAAAAAGTTGTTGGCAACGGCATAGTATCGAAAGAAAACAATTGATAAAGTTATGTGCATCAAGGATGATAGTATAATAATTGTTAATGAAGGGAAATTGCATCCTATAGTTGAAATAGAGAAATTAGGGGAAAAAGGATTTCAAAATTTAGATAAAGAGGGGAAGAGGACTGGTAGTAAAGCAAAGGGTAAGAAGAGGCCCAAAGAAAAATAACAGCAAATAGTGGAAAATGATTTAATAATAGACGAAGAGAGAAGGCAAAAGCGAAAACAGTTAAGGTACCCGTTTAAGGCAAAGGAAATATAGAGAAACAGAAAAATTGAATAGACTAGTTTCTCCTAGCAAGAAGGTGTTGCTGGATGCTAATACCGATTGTAACTCGGACGAGGCGATGAAGAGGGCGGTGTCTTTAGGTCTAAGAAGGCCTCAACCACATACTTCGAGATTTGGTTCGCCTTGTTATACAAAGTGTAATTTGGAAGTTTGTGACGACGGTGGGGTGTGGAAAGCTTGTGCGTGGTGTAGAATGGGTAGAGTGTATTTATCATGTATAGGGAAAGAGAGTTATTTGTGCAAAGTCTGCAAAAGTGAAGGATTCGTAGTTCAATGAATTGTTATTTATAGAAAAGAAAATTGGTAATTTAATCATACTATGTTTATTTTACTTAGTTTTGTAAGATTTTATTGTAGAAGAATTTAATAATTGTGAAACTTATAGGAACGGTTTTTCTAATTGTGATAGGGTTACTTCATTCGTTTGCTCAGCCCAGTTGTTGAGAGTAGTTAGTATGTCTTCGTGATCGTAAGTTTTTTTAGAGTTGATTGTTATTTTCGGCTTTATATCGAATATTATCTTTGTCAAATTGAAGGGAATTTTCGGGTTTCGGATAGAGAAATGTTTCGTTTATGTTGATAGTATTTACGCCATATAAGATTGTTTTTGTGGTATATACGGTAATTAATGGGTTAGTCGTGACGTGAACCACTATTATTGGTTACTCGACCTTGACGGAAATAAAATCAAGGTTGACTACGCGTATTGATCATGCAATCAACCAGCCTAATCAACGTCGGTAGATGAGGGAGTAATAGGTAAGATAAAGATAGTGATAGGGTGGGGGGAGGGGGGCGGGAATCTTTATTTTTGGGAAGGATCAAACCACGCCGCGAGCCGAATGAAGAAGCCGATCTCGCTCATTCTCTGATCATCCGACCAGTCAACTGTTCCTTTTTAAACTGAAATGTAATAGTAGCTGAGTAGCCATTTTTCTTTGATTTTTGTAGAGTAGAGTAGAATTGAGGTGGAGTAGCAGAAAAGTATTCACTTAGGCGAGTATAACTTACGGTTAGCCTGACGGGCGTCCAAATTTAATTATATTTATATATATTTTTAATTTTTAATAACCGCCGGACGGAAACTAAGAGTGAGAGTGTGCACGTGTGAGTGTCAGTCGCGAGCGGTGTAGTAATTGTTAATCGATGCCGGAATTTTATAATCTATATTTTAATTTATTTTGAATAAATTAACAGTTGTGATTAAATTAAATTTGTGAGTGTTTATTGTAAATTATTGCCTTTACTCTAAAAGTCGGCAGTTTCGAGGCGGTCTGCCGTCGGGATTCCATCTGGGACGCGGAGTCGAGGAAAAGCGTTACCGGGTTGTTGTGTGGCTAATTTATTTATATTGTTACTAATATGGCCAGGCGCCCAATCAAATATAAATTGGCGATATAGCTATTTCGCGTATCGCTACGACGGAACCTCTATCGGTTCATTCGTTCTATATATATAGTAACGGTATATATTTGCCCAGCAACAGTTTGAGTTCCGGAGACTGTAAGATTGAAACGACAAAATCAAACAGTTGCTAAGACTGCACGAGAACGCAAATCGACAGTCGGCTATTAGTAAATCCCTTCAAGCCGAAATCTTCAACTCACGACGAAGGCCAGCGATATTCGAGGTAGGAGATCTGGTCTGGAAACGCAGCCGGATCCTCTCGTCCAGCGCACAAGGTATCTCGGCAAAGCTTGCTGCGAAATACACAGGGCCATATCTGATCATCACTAGAAAAGGCATGAACACATATGTCCTACAAGATGATTGAGGGGTCCAAGAAGTAACTCACATCGAACATCTGAATATACACGTCACCAAAACGGATGATGTACGCGAATACTGTAGCATCCTGGGCTGCAAATAATGGTTTGTCTGAATGTAAATAAAACTAAGGTGAGGACCCTGGGTATTAAGGCATATGTCTCGCGTGTAGACCTAATTACTGCTCCGCGGGTTAAATTACTAAACAAACATCTTGATTATGAAAACTGCATTAAATTGCTAGGCGTTTGGATATCGCCCACCCTGGACTAGTCCAAGCATGTCCTTACTATCTCTCAAAGGGTTCATGGAGCTTTGTGTTCGTTGCGTTTTCATAAGAGGGCATTTTTTCAGGAAACTAGAGAATACCTTGTTGAAGTGCTTATAGTGCCTCACAGTGACTACGCATGTGTAGTATATAACGATCTGGATCAGACAAGAAATCTAAAGCTCCAACATCTACTCAATGCCTCTGTCAGGTTTGTGTGGGTAATCTGCACAGATATGAACACGTAACACCCTATAGGCTGAAACCACGCTGGCTGTCAGTCGAATCGAGGCGTTTGTTCTTTATTGGTTCATTGGTATTTACTGTCTTGGCTCGAAATTTGCCTCATTATCCCTCAGATCATTTCATTAGAGCCGATAACTCAGAAAATCATCGTCACTTATCTCGTTATCCTCCTAAAACACTAATTTATTTACCACCTCGCACTGACTCGCTTCATAGAGAATTTGTCATCATTGCCACTGAATTATTGAACTCACTTCCTATCATCCCATGTGATGTATCTCATCTAAATCGCCTCAAAGCATCCATATTTGATCATTTAATGGATCTCGACTGTGTAGCCTGGGATGAAAGGGAAGTTCGTGAAAACTTGATCCATCCCCATATTAATGATATCCGGCAACTTTCTTTGCGTCGTATGTTTTTATTTGTACCTTAGTCGTTTGATGTATTTTATTTATATGTTATCTGCAATGTAATGACAGCGCTTTCATAATCTGCTTACTTAATTATTTATGTATTTATTATATTATATTCTATTTAGCTATTCAGATTTATTTTATTAGTTATTGTTTGTTGTTTATATATTTATTTTATTGTTTATATTATTTTCGTAAATTTTTTATATTATGCGCTTATTGTAAATGGTATTCACGGGGTTTCTACCCTATGTAACCTAATAATGATCTATCTATCTCGTAAAAGATGTCAATGATTATAACACCCTGCATAAATAATTTTAATTCATAAATTTTAGCAAAAAAACCAGCCGGACGATTTAGCTGTAATGTAATTATTTACATGACTTCAGATCCCCCTCACACAATATTTCAACTACACGTTATATATAATAATAATAATAACACAGGATAACAAATTAAAAAAAAAACAACCTACGGAAGATACCAGTAGTGATAGGGGGGCATACGGAGACGTAAACAAACCCCCACCACGCCTCCCTGCGAGGCCTACCGAAGGGCCGGTATGGCGCGACGCGTCTATTTTTAGACTCTCTCTCTCTTTCTCTCTCTCTCTCTCTCTCTCTCTCTCTCTCTCTCTCTCTCTCTCTCTCTCTCTCTCTTTATCTCATGCACCTACGTTTCAACAGCCGAGCATCTAAAGGCTGGTATAGCGTGATGTACACAACATCGATACTCCCACTCTTTAACAACCTCTCTCTCTTTCTATCTTCCTCTCTTGCGCTATCTACGACTCTCGCATGCATCTATGGGTTGGTATAGTGCAAATCCTCGGTTTTGGAGCTGGTATAGCGAGACGTAAACAAATCCCTACTACGACGTCTCCGTGGTGTTAGTGCGCTTTTTTTTAGGCAATGCATCGGTACACCTGTACTCTCCCTTACTAATTAGATAAAGGTATATAAAAAGGAAAAAATTAATATGGTTATAGTGGAAGGGTAAATAATTGAATACTCTCTCTTGATTAAATATTAAAATACTTATTTATTAACGTACCAAGTTGTTATAAAAATTACATTTTTTTATAACCATCTTTTTTGGTGTACTACAACTATTTATAGAAACTTTTTCACTGTATTGTTTCCATTGAGACTTGAATTTGTTTGCGTTATTTGTTTCTTGCTTATCTAGTCGAGGTCTGTGCTCCGGATTGCTGGTGATTGTGCCCATGTTGATGTGAGTATTGAAATAGAATGAGTAGACTTGGTCGAGTGATTTGTATTTATATAATTCTTCAAACATGATAGCGTGTAGATCTTTTGAAATCAAGGGTAAATTGAACGCGTAAATTTCACCCAACACAATTGGTAACTACATATGGGCTATTTCACGTCAAGTGGTACGATGAAAATTTTAAATCGCTCCAAAATTTGAAAACAGGCTGGAAATATCTTTCAGAAGATAGAAAAAAATTTTTAGGTGTTAAAAATAATTTGCCTAAGAGTTATTCCACCATGAAAAATGGAAATTTTTCAATTTTTTAGAAAAATTTCTATTTTCAAAGCCATTTATCTCAAAATCTATTGATTTTTCTGAAAAAACATTAAAAACAACTTTTGTTCAAAATAATTTTTAGAACTTATCTACCTGGGTTACAATTCTTAATTTTAACATCTCGAAGAGATAGGGCACTTGGAAATATTGAATATCAAAAAAGGCGACCACGCCACAATCGATTTTGATCTAACACCGCTCAAAAGATCACATTTTTCGCGAGCTTTCGAATGGCGGTGGTTAGATTATTGGCCAAGACCGTTGGTGTAAGTTATACCCCATAAACCTCATAAAATCACTCATTTTCATGTATTTTAGGGCATTTATCTCAAAATCTATTGATTTTTTTGAAAAAACATTAAAAACAACTTTTGTTCAAAATAATCCTTAGAACTTATCTATCTGGGTTACAATTCTTAATTTTAAAATCTCGAAGAGATAGGGCACTTGGAAATATTGAATATCAAAAAAAGGCGACCACGCCACAATCGATTTTGATCTAACACCGCTCAAAAGATCACATTTTTTGAGAGCTTTCGAATGGCGGTGGTTAGATTATTGGCCAAGACCGTTGGTGTAAGTTATGCCCTAAAATACATGAAAATTAGTGATTTTATGAGGTTTATGGGGTATAACTTACACCAACGGTCTTGGCCAATAATCTAACCATCGCCATTCGAAAGCTCTAAAAAATGTGATCTTTTGAGCGGTGTTAGATCAAAATCGATTGTGGCGTGGTCGCCTTTTTTTGATATTCAATATTTCCAAGTGCCCTATCTCTTCGAGATGTTAAAATTAAGAATTGTAACCCAGGTAGATAAGTTCTAAAGATTATTTTGAACAAAAGTTGTTTTTAATGTTTTTTCAAAAAAATCAATAGATTTTGAGATAAATGGCTTTGAAAATAGAAATTTTTCTAAAAAATTGAAAAATTTCCATTTTTCATGGTGGAATAACTCTTAGGCAAATTATTTTTAACACCTAAAAATTTTTTTCTATCTTCTGAAAGATATTTCCAGCCTGTTTTCAAATTTTGGAGCGATTTAAAATTTTCATCGTACCACTTGACGTGAAATAGCCCATATACTTAAACCCAATGTTATCATCTTCGACTATTTTTTCGTTGACAAACCCTTCTATGTCAGCATACTGGGTTGAATAGTACTGTTTAAACACTTTAAAGTTTTATAAAATACTTTTAGCATTTTTACCTTCTTCCTTTCCAAGTTTATCTTTTAAAAATTCGAGCGTACAATCGACAGTCCTATTAACTTTACAAACTATTTCTTTGGGTAATCCAAGATGCAAATTTATCAACCCGCTCTGGTTTCGAAGTCCATCAAAAGTTGATTGTTGCATTAATATAGCTGGTAGATTATGACGAAGCTTCTTCTTCTTACAAGATGGATTATCAATTAGCGTTTCAATATCACTGTTTTCTATAACATCGTGATTAGGCTCTGGTCTCTCATCGATGATAATTGTTCTATGACCGTATGACGATGTAAAGCTTAAATTGTGCTTTTCGAGAAAAATCTTACTAGAACGTCCAAACTCTCGATAAAAAGAATAATTATTATCGAAATATGATGTTATCATATCAAAGTGTAGTTTCAAACTGTTCCAACTTTTTACATCCAGCGTAAAGTTCTTGTAGACGATCCTGTGGTAATTAACTTAATAACATAGTGATCATATCCTCCTCTCTGCTGAAATACGCAGACCCTCTATGTGTTTGATTTATTCAGAGCATACGTTGTAGCTAATAAGGGACTAGGCAACTCCGGGTACACTTTACGTTTTCTTAATTGACGGTCAGCCATTTTTTTAATTAAATTGTACACTAGAAAGTAATAAATGTTATACTACACTCTTTCGTTCGGTAAACTCACAGATTGACTGTCTATGCTCAACTGACTGATTCTTTTGGTTGTTAGTTACATTAATCAGATGCGACGTAGTACATCAACGTAGTGGGGAGAGTATATAAAATAGATTTCTAAGAATAAAATTGAATGCGTATTAACTGAGGTTGCACTGATTATTTTGTTCTGAAAATCAGATGGAACTGGAATAATAAAAATTATGCACGTCTGCATATAAGAAATAAATAACGTTTGTCATTAATATATATATAATAAAGAAAGGGGGAAAGGATTAGAATGTTAAAAAAGAAACACAACTGTTTACACATCACTCATATTACTTATTTTAAAACTACATTAATGTTAAATAATCTTTCTAGAAATACATGATTCATTACAATATCCTAAACCACGTGAGAGTTCATCGGCAAACGCAAACGTTCTCTTATATTTTTTATATTTCAGTTTATTACAAATATTTTTATAAAAATTAATAGCTAAATTATCATTTTTATAGTATTTTGTGCGAATAATTAAGAAAATATGTTGAGATCTTCACTTTGATACATATGATGTAAAAACATTATACAGTATTGACCACAGCACGTTGAATCGGCGCTTTGAAGTTTCTTAGTATTATATTACGGTGGGAAACCATAACTATCGAAATACGTCCCAATTTTGTCTTTATTTACGTAAATTACTATCCATTGCGACCCTGGTTTTGTATGTACATCCACATTACACGTTATTGCTATTGGGGTTGGCATTGGCAATCTCTATTGTATTCATTATTGTCTTCTTCTTTTTCTATATTTTCTTCAAGGGATTTCTCTCTATCAAGAATATAATTATCGACACTTGTGCTGCCGCCGTCGTCAGAGATTGGAGCTGTTGAATCTTGCTCCGAAATTGTGAATAAAGCCACACTTTTAATAAGTATGCTCTCTGCATAGCGCACTGCGACGATTTATACTTATCTTGCATAATTGCCTGTAGAATGCATTTGTGTTTACATTTGAACGCTTTATGTAAATTGCTGAAACTTTCCTTGGTATAGTCGTCAATATTACAATTCTTCGAGCTAACAGAGATTGAAGAGATAGAGTTTTTCACTTGCTTTCACCTACATTTTTGATGCGTTTCTTGCGATAACATAAAAATACACATGTAATTTACGTAATGTAATATCACCATCAAACCATGGTATCCCATAAAGTCTTGCCTTAACAAAATCGTTTGCAGATCTTACTTTGCATGGCAATTCTTCGTAATACCGAGGCGACATTACTATCCAATGACCGATAGCATGCCCTTGGAAAAAAATATAGCAACTTCTTTTGGAAAAAATTTATTGTGCTTGTCTCTTAGACCTTGAATATCTATAACGTAATCTACGATTACCGACGTACTTTTTCCAGGACGAACTATTGCGAGAACCGAGACTGAGAAGCAAACTGAAATTCGAAAAACCTACATCGGTATTTTATACAGATTTCCCCCTCCACTCTTTTATGCTCGAACTATGTAATGAGCAGATTGCTAAATGTGCACTCGAACCAATGCTTTATGCGTTAAAGTCTGTTAAAATTTGACAATTGGAATCTATTTCTAAAATATTGTCAAACTCTGCGTAAACGCCTGAATATCGCCAACTGTGCTAGGCTTACAAATATCTGTATAAACGTAAAGTTGATCATGTAAAGCTTGCGAGAGACAAGCGGGTCTATTACCAATATTTGACGATAAACTACCCTTTCCAGTAACAATTGGACCTGTTGCTCTATGCACATCATTTTAAAAAACCAAAAATATGAAGAATTTTTTATTAAATGTCGTATAATGTGGTACGTCGCAATTACAAGTTTGCTTTAACATATAAAAACTTTGTTGAAATTGACTCGGTACGAGGGCTTGATGTTCGCGTACGATTTAAACGTTGTTTACTTTACTCGCCAGCTGTTCAATATGTGACGTGGTATTCGCGTACCCGGTGATTTTTAATTAGTTTTTTAATTAAAATTGACCGTTGGGCCACGTTGCCCAATACCGCGCACACAATTATTTAATTTATCGCGAACTGTGGGCTGTCGCCAGGAACACGAGTTCGCTGGGACGAACGGTGTGGAGAATTCGGGCGATTCTCCTTGCCTCGACACGATTATTTTAAATTAGGAATGTCGGCGGGGAGCGGGGAGAACAAAACAAACTCAGAATTAATTAGAATAAAAATGAATAAAGCATTTATTTAATTAATTTAACATTTTGGCCATCCAGGCCGTGTGCCGCGACAAACTTACTTTCGCGCGGGCGGAAGTATCGGGAGTCAACCGGATCGAGATCCTCGCCTGCGGTTGACTCGACCCCGATCTCCGCTATTCGGGTACCGGCGTACCCGAATACACTCCCGAGCTCATACACTCAAACACTCGGTGAAGGGGGGAACGCGCGGTAATATAACAAGTCTTACCGGGATGCACCCCGTGGATGGCCCAGCCGATCCGTGTCCCTGTGTCCTCCTGGGAAACGGAGGAGCGACGTCGGCTGCGGTATCCAAAAGGCGGCCATGTGCCGCGGCAAGTGTCTCGCGAACCGCGTTAACACACACACACTCACTTCCCGTCCTTTTGTGTACACCAATTCACTCGCGGCTCACTTCGCGAGGATGTTCCGGGTAAATACCGATGGCTTTGTTTGCGCCTCACGCGCCTTATTAGCCAAAAACACTATATCGATCGGTACCGGATAAGTTTTGTTCGCCTCGAGCGGCGGATCGGGACGTACTAGTTAGGCAATTGCCTAATTTCCGAAAAAGGGATGAGAGTGGGAAACACACACACACTCTCGCGCTCTCATCCCTACGTAGTATCACCCGCATAAACCTGTGAGCAACATTTAAATCAAACGTGTGCTACAAAGAAGAGTGGGGGAAAAAGAAAAAAACTGTAGGTAAGTAAGTGGGTACCTGAAAAATTTATTCTTAGATAACGCATCTGACGTAAAATCGTTGTAAACATGATCCACCTTGAAGAATTTTATTTGGTACTAACAATAATAGTAGTAGTCGTACTTTCCAGACATAAACTATTTGTTTTACCACCTATTTAAGTCACGAAATCCGATTAAATGGAAATTGGAAGTTGGCCTCGTTTAAATTCATGTTCCTTGTACTATCATGCATATACAAAAATTCAGAACATTTTATAGCTTTAAATTAAGTACTGCAAAAACTATTTTGATTTTGACGACATCTGTAACTTTTCATACGAAATTTACGATAATATTATGACGGAAATCGTCACACATCTATTCACGACGATAGATATTTAATTCGCAAATTGTAAGTCGTCGGAGCCTTTCGTATACAAAGCCAACCGACGACACTGTTTGTTTTGTACAAATGTACAATTACGCGCAATAGTACGTAGATGAGCGCGCGAGAGTGTGTGTGTGTGTTTCCCACTCTCATCCCTTTTTCTTGCGGAAATTAGGCAATTGCCTAACTAGTACGTCCCGATCCGCCGCTCGAGCAACAAACTTATCCGTACCGATCGAATAATGTGTTTTTTGGCTAATAAGCGCGTGAGGCGCAAACAAAGCCATCGGTATTTCACCCGAACATCCTCGCGAAGTGAGCCGCGAGTGAATTGGTGTACACAAAGGACGGGAAGTGAGTGTGTGTGTTTAACGCGTGTTCGCGAGCCCTTGCCGCGGCACATGGGCCGCCTTTTTGTACCGCAGCCGACGTCGCTCCTCCGTTTCCCAGGAGGACACAGGGACACGGATCGGCTGGCCTCCACGGGGTGCATCCCGGTAAGACTTGTTTATATTACCGCGCGTTCCCCCCTTCACCGAGTGTTTGAGTGTATGGCTCGGGAGTGTATTCGGGTACGCCGGTACCCGAATAGCGGAGATCGGGGTCGAGTCAACCGCAGGCGAGGATCTCGATCCGGTTGACTCCCGATACTTCCGCCCGCGCGAAAGTAAGTTTGTCCGCGGCACACGGCCTGGATGGCCAAATGTTAAATTAATTAAATAAATGCTTTATTCATTTTTATTCTAATTAATTCTGAGTTTGTTTTGTTCTCCCCGCTCCCCCGACATTCCTAATTTAAATAATCGTGTCGAGGCAAGGAGAATCGCCCGAATTCTCCACACCGTTCGTCCCAGCGAACTCGTGTTCCTGGCGACAGCCCACAGTTCGCGATAATTAATAATTGTGTGCGCGGTATTGGGCAACGTGGCCCAACGGTCATTTTAATTAAAAAACTAATTAAAAATCACCGGGTACGCGAATACCACGTCACATATTGAACAGCTGGCAGTAAAGTAAACAACGTTTAAATCGTACGCGAACATCAAGCCCTCGTACCGAGTCAATTTCAACAAAGTTTTTATATGTTAAAGCAAACTTGTAATTGCGACGTACCACATTATACGACATTTAATAAAAAATTCTTCATATTTTTGGTTTTTAAAATGATGTGCAAGAGCAACAGGTCCAATTGTTACTGGAAAGGGTAGTTTATCGTCAAATATTGTAATAGACCCCTTGTCCTCGCAAGCTTTACATGATCAACTTTACGTTACAGATATTTGTAAGCCTAGCACAGTTGGCGATATTCAGCGTTTACGCAGAGTTTGACAATATTTTAGAAATAGATTCCAATTGTCAAATTTTAACAGACTTTAACGCATAAAGCATTGGTTCGAGTGCACATTTAGCAATCTGCTCATTACATTTCGAGCATAAAGAGTGGAGGGGGAAATCTGTATAAAATACCGATGTAGGTTTTTCGAATTTCAGTTTGCTTCTCAGTCTCGGTTCTCGCATAGTTCGTCCTGGAAAAAGTACGTCGGTAATCGTAGATTACGTTATAGAGATTCAAGGTCTAAGAGACCAAGCACAATAAATTTTTCCAAAGAAGTTGCTATATTTTTTTCCAAGGGCATGCTATCGGTCATTGGATAGTAATGTCGCCTCGGTATTACGAAGAATTGCCAGCAAAGTAAGATCTGCAAACGATTTTGTTAAGGCAAGACTTTATGGATACCATGGTTTGATGGTGATATTACATTACGTAAATTACATGTGTATTTTTATGTTATCGCAAGAAACGCATCAAAAATGTAGGTGAAAGCAAGTGAAAACTCTATCTCTTCAATCTCTGTTAGCTCGAAGAATTGTTAATATTGACGACTATACCAAGGAAAGTTTCAGCAATTTACATAAAGCGTTCAAATGTAAACACAAATGCATTCTACAGGCAATTATGCAAGATAAGTATAAATCGTCGCAGTGCGCTATGCAGAGAGCATACTTATTAAAAGTGTGGCTTTATTCACAATTTCGGAGCAAGATTCAACAGCTCCAATCTCTGACGACGGCGGCAGCACAATGTCGATAATTATATTCTTGATAGAGAGAAATCCCTTGAAGAAATAGAAAAGAAGAAGACAATATGAATACATAGAGATTGCCAATGCCAACCCAATAGCAATAACGTGTAATGTGTGTACATACAAAACCAGGGTCGCAATGGATAGTAATTTACGTAAATAAAGACAAAATTGGGACGTATTTCGATAGTTTGGTTTCCCACCGTAATAAATACTAAGAAACTCAAAGCGCCGATTCAACGTGCTGTGGTCATACTGTATAATGTTTTTACATCATGTATCAAAGTGAAGATCTCAACATATTTTCTTATTATTCGCACAATACTATAAAATGATAATTTAGCTATTAATTTTTATAAAAATATTTGTAATAAACTGAAATAAAAAATATAGAGAACGTTTGCGTTTGCCGATGAACTCTCACGTGGTTTAGGATATTGTATGAATCATGTATTTCTAGAAAGATTATTTAACATTAATGTAGTTTTAAAATCGTAATGAGTGATGAGTAAAGTTGTGTTTCTTTTTAACATTCTAATCCTTTCCCCCTTTCTTTATTATATATATATTAATGACAAACGGTATTTTATTTCTTATATGCAACGTGCATAATTTTTATTATTCCAGTTCCTGCTGATTTGTCAGACAAAAATCATGCAACCTCAGTTGAACGCATTCATTATTCTTAGAAATCTATTTTATATACCTCCCCACTACGTTTGATGTCTACGTCGCATCTGTTAATGTAACTAACAACCAAAGAACAGTCAGTTAGCATAGACAGTCATCTGTGGAGTTTACCGAACGAAAGAGGTAGTATAACGTTATTACTTCCTAGTATTACAATTTAATTAAAAATGGCTGACCGGCAATTAGAAACGTAAGTGTACCCGAGTTGCCTAGTCCCTTATTCGCTACAACGTATGCTCTGAATAAATCAAGCAAACACATCGAGGGGCTGCGTAGTTCAGCAGAGAGGAGGAATGATCATAGTGATTAAGTTAATTACCACAGGATCGTCTACAAGAACTTTCCTCTGGATGTAAAAGTTGAACATTTGAAACTCACTTTGATATTAACATCAAATTTCGATAATAATTATCTTTTTATCGAGAGTTTGGACGTTCTAGTAAGATTTTTCTCGAAACACAATTTAAGCTTTACATCGTCATACGGTCATAGAACAATTATCATCGATGAGAGACCAGAGCCTAATCACGATGTTATAGTAACAAGTGATATTGAAACGCTAATTGATAATCCATCTTAAAAGAAGAAGCTTCGTATAATCTACCAGCGATATAATGCAACAATCAACTTTGATGGCTTCGAAACCAGAGCGGTTGATAATTGCCATCTTGGATTACCCACGAAATAGTTTGTAAAGTTATAGACTGTCGATTTGTACGCTCGAATTTTTAAAGATAAACGGAAGTAGAGTAAAATCTAAAATATTTTGAAAACTTTAAAGGTTTAAACAGTACTATTCAAAAACCCAGTATGCTGACATAGAGGTTTGTCAACGAAAAAATAGTCGAAGATGATAACATTGGTTTAAGTATATGGGCTATTTCACGTCAAGTGGTACGATGAAAATTTTAAATCGCCCAAAATTTGAAAACAGGCTGGAAATATCTTTTCAGAAGATAGAAAAAATTTTTAGGTGTAAAATATTTGTGCCTAAGATTATTCCACCATGAAAAATGGAAATTTTTCAATTTTTTAGAAAAATTTCTATTTCAAAGCCATTTATATCTCAAAATCTATTGATTTTTTTTGAAAACATTAAAAACAACTTTTGTTCAAAATACCTTTAGACTTATCTACCGGGTTACAATTCTAATTTTAACATCTCGAAGGATAGGGCACTTGGAATATTGATCAAAAAAAGGCGACCACGCCACAATCGATTTTGATCTAACCCGCTCAAAGATCACATTTTTTAGAGCTTTCGAATGGCTGATGGTTAGATTATTGGCCAAACCGGTGTAAGTTATACCCCATAAACCTCATAAAATCACTATTTCATGTATTTTAGGGCATAACTTACACCAACGGTCTTGGCCATATCTAACCACCGCCATTCGAAAGCTCCAAAAAATGTGATCTTTTGAGCGGTGTTAGATCAAATCGATTGTGGCGTGGTCGCCTTTTTTGATATTCAATATTTCCAAGTGCCCTATCTCTTCGAGAATTTTAAAATTAAGAATTGTAACCCAGATAGATACGTCTAAGCTTATTTGAACAAAGTTGTTTTTTAATGTTTTTTCAAAAAATCATATATTTTGAGATAAATGCCCTAAAATACATGAAAGTGATTTTATGAGGTTTAGGGGTATAACTTACACCAACGGTCTTGGCCAATAATCTACCACCGCCATTCGAAGCTCGCGAAAAATGTGATCTTTTGAGCGGTGTTAGATCCAAAATCGATTGTGGCGTGGTCGCCTTTTTGATATTCAATATTTCCAAGTGCCCTATCTCTTCGAGATGTTAAAATTAAGAATTGTAAACCCGAGTAGATAAGTTCTAAAAATTATTTTGAACAAAATTGTTTTTAATGTTTTTTCAGAAAAATCAATAGATTTTGAGATAAATGGCTTTGAAAATAGAAATTTTTCTAAAAAAATTGAATTTCCATTTTTCATGGTGGAATAACTCTTAGGCAAATTATTTTTAACACCTAAAAATTTTTTCTTCTTCTGAAGATATTTCCGCCTGTTTTCAAATTTTGGAGCGATTTAAAATTTTCATCGTCCACTTGACGTGAAATAGCCATATGTAGTTACCAATTGTGTTGGGGTGAAATTTACGCGTTCAATTTACCCTTGATTTCAAGATCTACACGCTATCCATGTTTGAAGAATTATATAATACAATCACTCGACCAAGTCTACTCATTCTATTTCCTACTCACATCACATGGGCACAATCACCAGCAATCCAGCGGAGCACAGACCTCGACTAGATAGCAAGAAACAAATAACGCAAAACAATTCAAGTCTCAATGGAACATACAGTGGAAAAGTTTCTATAAATAGTTGTAGTACACCAAAAAGATGTTATAAAAATGTAATTTTTATAACAACTTGGTACGTTAATAAATAAGTATTTATATTTAATCAGAGAGAGTATTCAATTATTTACCCTTCCACTATAACCATATTATTTTTTCCTTTTTATATACCTTATCTAATTATAAGGGAGAGTACAGGTGTCCGATGCTTGCCTAAAAAAAGCGCACTAACACCACGGAGACGTCGTAGTAGGGATTTTGTTTACGGTCGCTATAACCACTCCAAAACCGAGGATTTGCACTATACCAACCCATAGATGCATGCGAGAGTCGTAGATAGCGCAAGAGAGGAAGATAGAAAGAGAGAGTTGTTAAGAGTGGAGTATCGATGTGTGTACATCCGCTATACCACCTTTAATGCTCGGCTGTTGAAACGTAGGTGCATAAGTAAGGATAAAAGAGAATAGAGAGAGAGAGAGAGAGGAGAGAGAGATAGAGAGAGAGAGAGAAAGAGCGAGAGAGTCTAAAAATAGACGCGCGCGCCATACCGCCCTTCGTAGGCCTCGCAGGGAGGCGTGGTGGGGGTTGTTTCGTCTCCGTTGCCCCCCTATCACTACTGGTATCTCCGTAGGTTGTTTTTTTTTAATTTGTTATCCTGTGTTATTATTATATTATATAACGTGTAGTGAAATATTGTGTGAGGGGGATCTGAAGTCATGTAAATAATTACATTACAGCTAATCGTCCGGCTGGTTTTTTTGCTAAAATTTATGAATTAAATTATTTATGCAGGTGTTATAATCATTGACATCTTTTACGAGATAGATAGATCATTATTAGTTTACATAGGTAAACCCCGTGAATACCATTTACAATAAGCGCTATATAAAAATTTACGAAAATAATATAAACAATAAAAATATATAAACACAAACAAACTAATAAAATAAATCTGAATAGCTAAATAGAATATAATATAATAAATACAATAATTAAGTAAGCAGATATGAAAGCGCTGTCATTACATTGCAGATAACATATAAATAATACATCAAACGACTAAGGTACAATAAAAACATACGACGCACAGAAAGTTGCCGGATATTCATTAATATGGGGATGGATCAAGTTTTCAACGACTTCCCTTTCATCCCAGGCTACACATCGAGATCCATTAAATGATCAAAATGATGCTTTGAGGCGATTTAGATGAGATACCACATGGATATAGGAAGTGAGTTCAATAATTCAGTGGCAATGATGACAAATTCTCTATGAAGCGAGTCAGTGCGAGGTGTAAATAAATTAGTGTTTTAGGAGGATAACGAGATAAGTGACGATGATTTTCTGATTATCGGCTCTAATGAAATGATCTGAGGATAATGAGGCAAATTTCGACCAAGACAGTAAATACCAATGAACCAATAAAGAACAAACGCCTCGATTCGACTGACAGCCCGTGGTTTCAGCCTATATGTTACGTGTTCATATCTGTGCAGATTACCCACACAAACCTGACAGAGGCATTGAGTAGATGTTGGAGCTTATTTTCTTGTCTGATCCAGATCGTTATATACTACACATGCGTAGTCACTGTGAGGCCATAAACACTTCAACAAGGTATTCTCTAGTTTCCTGAAAAAATGCCCCTCTTATGAAAACGCAACGAACACAAGCTCCATGACCCTTTGAGATATAAGGACATGCTTGACTATCCAGGGTGGGCGATATCCAACGCCTAGCAATTTAATGCAGTTTTCATATCAAGATGTTTGTTTTAGTAATTTAACCCCGGAGCAGTAATTAGGTCTACACGCGAGACATATGCCTTAATACCCAGGGTCCTCACCTTAGTTTTATTTATTCAGACAAACCATTTTTTGCAGCCCAGGATGCTACAGTATTCGCGTACATCATCCGTTTTGGTGACGTGTATATTCAGATGTTCGATGTGAGTTACTTCTTGGACCCCTCAATCATCTTGTAGACATAGTGTTCATGCCTTTTCTAGTGATGATCATATGGCCCTGTGTATTTCGCAGCAAGCTTTGCCGAGATACCTTGTGCTGGACGAGAGATCCGGCTGCGTTTCCAGACCAATCTCCTACCTCGAATATCGCTGGCCTTCGTCGGAGTTGAAGATTTCGCTTGAAGGGAGTTTACTAATAGCCGACTGTCGATTTGCGTTCTCGTGCAGTCTTAGCACTGTTTGATTTTGTCGTTTCAATCTTACAGTCTCCGGAACTCAAACTGTTGCTGGGCAAATATATAACCGTTACTATTATAGAACGAATGAACCGATAGAGGTTCCGTCGTAGCGACGCGAAATAGCTATATCGCCATTTATATTTGATTACTGTAACAATATGGCTAAATTATTTTATATTGTTACTAATATGCCAGGCGCCCAATCAAATATAAATTGGCGATATAGCTATTTCGCGTATCGCTACGACGGAACCTCTATCGGTTCATTCGTTCTATATATATAGTAACGGTATATATTTGCCCAGCAACAGTTTGAGTTCCGGAGACTGTAAGATTGAAACGACAAAATCAAACAGTTGCTAAGACTGCACGAGAACGCAAATCGACAGTCGGCTATTAGTAAATCCCTTCAAGCCGAAATCTTCAACTCACGACGAAGGCCAGCGATATTCGAGGTAGGAGATCTGGTCTGGAAACGCAGCCGGATCCTCTCGTCCAGCGCACAAGGTATCTCGGCAAAGCTTGCTGCGAAATACACAGGGCCATATCTGATCATCACTAGAAAAGGCATGAACACATATGTCCTACAAGATGATTGAGGGGTCCAAGAAGTAACTCACATCGAACATCTGAATATACACGTCACCAAAACGGATGATGTACGCGAATACTGTAGCATCCTGGGCTGCAAATAATGGTTTGTCTGAATGTAAATAAAACTAAGGTGAGGACCCTGGGTATTAAGGCATATGTCTCGCGTGTAGACCTAATTACTGCTCCGCGGGTTAAATTACTAAACAAACATCTTGATTATGAAAACTGCATTAAATTGCTAGGCGTTTGGATATCGCCCACCCTGGACTAGTCCAAGCATGTCCTTACTATCTCTCAAAGGGTTCATGGAGCTTTGTGTTCGTTGCGTTTTCATAAGAGGGCATTTTTTCAGGAAACTAGAGAATACCTTGTTGAAGTGCTTATAGTGCCTCACAGTGACTACGCATGTGTAGTATATAACGATCTGGATCAGACAAGAAATCTAAAGCTCCAACATCTACTCAATGCCTCTGTCAGGTTTGTGTGGGTAATCTGCACAGATATGAACACGTAACACCCTATAGGCTGAAACCACGCTGGCTGTCAGTCGAATCGAGGCGTTTGTTCTTTATTGGTTCATTGGTATTTACTGTCTTGGCTCGAAATTTGCCTCATTATCCCTCAGATCATTTCATTAGAGCCGATAACTCAGAAAATCATCGTCACTTATCTCGTTATCCTCCTAAAACACTAATTTATTTACCACCTCGCACTGACTCGCTTCATAGAGAATTTGTCATCATTGCCACTGAATTATTGAACTCACTTCCTATCATCCCATGTGATGTATCTCATCTAAATCGCCTCAAAGCATCCATATTTGATCATTTAATGGATCTCGACTGTGTAGCCTGGGATGAAAGGGAAGTTCGTGAAAACTTGATCCATCCCCATATTAATGATATCCGGCAACTTTCTTTGCGTCGTATGTTTTTATTTGTACCTTAGTCGTTTGATGTATTTTATTTATATGTTATCTGCAATGTAATGACAGCGCTTTCATAATCTGCTTACTTAATTATTTATGTATTTATTATATTATATTCTATTTAGCTATTCAGATTTATTTTATTAGTTATTGTTTGTTGTTTATATATTTATTTTATTGTTTATATTATTTTCGTAAATTTTTTATATTATGCGCTTATTGTAAATGGTATTCACGGGGTTTCTACCCTATGTAACCTAATAATGATCTATCTATCTCGTAAAAGATGTCAATGATTATAACACCCTGCATAAATAATTTTAATTCATAAATTTTAGCAAAAAAACCAGCCGGACGATTTAGCTGTAATGTAATTATTTACATGACTTCAGATCCCCCTCACACAATATTTCAACTACACGTTATATATAATAATAATAATAACACAGGATAACAAATTAAAAAAAAAACAACCTACGGAAGATACCAGTAGTGATAGGGGGGCATACGGAGACGTAAACAAACCCCCACCACGCCTCCCTGCGAGGCCTACCGAAGGGCCGGTATGGCGCGACGCGTCTATTTTTAGACTCTCTCTCTCTTTCTCTCTCTCTCTCTCTCTCTCTCTCTCTCTCTCTCTCTCTCTCTCTCTCTCTCTCTCTTTATCTCATGCACCTACGTTTCAACAGCCGAGCATCTAAAGGCTGGTATAGCGTGATGTACACAACATCGATACTCCCACTCTTTAACAACCTCTCTCTCTTTCTATCTTCCTCTCTTGCGCTATCTACGACTCTCGCATGCATCTATGGGTTGGTATAGTGCAAATCCTCGGTTTTGGAGCTGGTATAGCGAGACGTAAACAAATCCCTACTACGACGTCTCCGTGGTGTTAGTGCGCTTTTTTTTAGGCAATGCATCGGTACACCTGTACTCTCCCTTACTAATTAGATAAAGGTATATAAAAAGGAAAAAATTAATATGGTTATAGTGGAAGGGTAAATAATTGAATACTCTCTCTTGATTAAATATTAAAATACTTATTTATTAACGTACCAAGTTGTTATAAAAATTACATTTTTTTATAACCATCTTTTTTGGTGTACTACAACTATTTATAGAAACTTTTTCACTGTATTGTTTCCATTGAGACTTGAATTTGTTTGCGTTATTTGTTTCTTGCTTATCTAGTCGAGGTCTGTGCTCCGGATTGCTGGTGATTGTGCCCATGTTGATGTGAGTATTGAAATAGAATGAGTAGACTTGGTCGAGTGATTTGTATTTATATAATTCTTCAAACATGATAGCGTGTAGATCTTTTGAAATCAAGGGTAAATAGAACGCGTAAATTTCACCCAACACAATTGGTAACTACATATGGGCTATTTCACGTCAAGTGGTACGATGAAAATTTTAAATCGCTCCAAAATTTGAAAACAGGCTGGAAATATCTTTCAGAAGATAGAAAAAAATTTTTAGGTGTTAAAAATAATTTGCCTAAGAGTTATTCCACCATGAAAAATGGAAATTTTTCAATTTTTTAGAAAAATTTCTATTTTCAAAGCCATTTATCTCAAAATCTATTGATTTTTCTGAAAAAACATTAAAAACAACTTTTGTTCAAAATAATTTTTAGAACTTATCTACCTGGGTTACAATTCTTAATTTTAACATCTCGAAGAGATAGGGCACTTGGAAATATTGAATATCAAAAAAAGGCGACCACGCCACAATCGATTTTGATCTAACACCGCTCAAAAGATCACATTTTTCGCGAGCTTTCGAATGGCGGTGGTTAGATTATTGGCCAAGACCGTTGGTGTAAGTTATACCCCATAAACCTCATAAAATCACTCATTTTCATGTATTTTAGGGCATTTATCTCAAAATCTATTGATTTTTTTGAAAAAACATTAAAAACAACTTTTGTTCAAAATAATCCTTAGAACTTATCTATCTGGGTTACAATTCTTAATTTTAAAATCTCGAAGAGATAGGGCACTTGGAAATATTGAATATCAAAAAAAGGCGACCACGCCACAATCGATTTTGATCTAACACCGCTCAAAAGATCACATTTTTTGAGAGCTTTCGAATGGCGGTGGTTAGATTATTGGCCAAGACCGTTGGTGTAAGTTATGCCCTAAAATACATGAAAATTAGTGATTTTATGAGGTTTATGGGGTATAACTTACACCAACGGTCTTGGCCAATAATCTAACCATCGCCATTCGAAAGCTCTAAAAAAATGTGATCTTTTGAGCGGTGTTAGATCAAAATCGATTGTGGCGTGGTCGCCTTTTTTTGATATTCAATATTTCCAAGTGCCCTATCTCTTCGAGATGTTAAAATTAAGAATTGTAACCCAGGTAGATAAGTTCTAAAGATTATTTTGAACAAAAGTTGTTTTTAATGTTTTTTCAAAAAAATCAATAGATTTTGAGATAAATGGCTTTGAAAATAGAAATTTTTCTAAAAAATTGAAAAATTTCCATTTTTCATGGTGGAATAACTCTTAGGCAAATTATTTTTAACACCTAAAAATTTTTTTCTATCTTCTGAAAGATATTTCCAGCCTGTTTTCAAATTTTGGAGCGATTTAAAATTTTCATCGTACCACTTGACGTGAAATAGCCCATATACTTAAACCCAATGTTATCATCTTCGACTATTTTTTCGTTGACAAACCCTTCTATGTCAGCATACTGGGTTGAATAGTACTGTTTAAACACTTTAAAGTTTTATAAAATACTTTTAGCATTTTTACCTTCTTCCTTTCCAAGTTTATCTTTTAAAAATTCGAGCGTACAATCGACAGTCCTATTAACTTTACAAACTATTTCTTTGGGTAATCCAAGATGCAAATTTATCAACCCGCTCTGGTTTCGAAGTCCATCAAAAGTTGATTGTTGCATTAATATAGCTGGTAGATTATGACGAAGCTTCTTCTTCTTACAAGATGGATTATCAATTAGCGTTTCAATATCACTGTTTTCTATAACATCGTGATTAGGCTCTGGTCTCTCATCGATGATAATTGTTCTATGACCGTATGACGATGTAAAGCTTAAATTGTGCTTTTCGAGAAAAATCTTACTAGAACGTCCAAACTCTCGATAAAAAGAATAATTATTATCGAAATATGATGTTATCATATCAAAGTGTAGTTTCAAACTGTTCCAACTTTTTACATCCAGCGTAAAGTTCTTGTAGACGATCCTGTGGTAATTAACTTAATAACATAGTGATCATATCCTCCTCTCTGCTGAAATACGCAGACCCTCTATGTGTTTGATTTATTCAGAGCATACGTTGTAGCTAATAAGGGACTAGGCAACTCCGGGTACACTTTACGTTTTCTTAATTGACGGTCAGCCATTTTTTTAATTAAATTGTACACTAGAAAGTAATAAATGTTATACTACACTCTTTCGTTCGGTAAACTCACAGATTGACTGTCTATGCTCAACTGACTGATTCTTTTGGTTGTTAGTTACATTAATCAGATGCGACGTAGTACATCAACGTAGTGGGGAGAGTATATAAAATAGATTTCTAAGAATAAAATTGAATGCGTATTAACTGAGGTTGCACTGATTATTTTGTTCTGAAAATCAGATGGAACTGGAATAATAAAAATTATGCACGTCTGCATATAAGAAATAAATAACGTTTGTCATTAATATATATATAATAAAGAAAGGGGGAAAGGATTAGAATGTTAAAAAAGAAACACAACTGTTTACACATCACTCATATTACTTATTTTAAAACTACATTAATGTTAAATAATCTTTCTAGAAATACATGATTCATTACAATATCCTAAACCACGTGAGAGTTCATCGGCAAACGCAAACGTTCTCTTATATTTTTTATATTTCAGTTTATTACAAATATTTTTATAAAAATTAATAGCTAAATTATCATTTTTATAGTATTTTGTGCGAATAATTAAGAAAATATGTTGAGATCTTCACTTTGATACATATGATGTAAAAACATTATACAGTATTGACCACAGCACGTTGAATCGGCGCTTTGAAGTTTCTTAGTATTATATTACGGTGGGAAACCATAACTATCGAAATACGTCCCAATTTTGTCTTTATTTACGTAAATTACTATCCATTGCGACCCTGGTTTTGTATGTACATCCACATTACACGTTATTGCTATTGGGGTTGGCATTGGCAATCTCTATTGTATTCATTATTGTCTTCTTCTTTTTCTATATTTTCTTCAAGGGATTTCTCTCTATCAAGAATATAATTATCGACACTTGTGCTGCCGCCGTCGTCAGAGATTGGAGCTGTTGAATCTTGCTCCGAAATTGTGAATAAAGCCACACTTTTAATAAGTATGCTCTCTGCATAGCGCACTGCGACGATTTATACTTATCTTGCATAATTGCCTGTAGAATGCATTTGTGTTTACATTTGAACGCTTTATGTAAATTGCTGAAACTTTCCTTGGTATAGTCGTCAATATTAACAATTCTTCGAGCTAACAGAGATTGAAGAGATAGAGTTTTTCACTTGCTTTCACCTACATTTTTGATGCGTTTCTTGCGATAACATAAAAATACACATGTAATTTACGTAATGTAATATCACCATCAAACCATGGTATCCCATAAAGTCTTGCCTTAACAAAATCGTTTGCAGATCTTACTTTGCATGGCAATTCTTCGTAATACCGAGGCGACATTACTATCCAATGACCGATAGCATGCCCTTGGAAAAAAATATAGCAACTTCTTTTGGAAAAAATTTATTGTGCTTGTCTCTTAGACCTTGAATATCTATAACGTAATCTACGATTACCGACGTACTTTTTCCAGGACGAACTATTGCGAGAACCGAGACTGAGAAGCAAACTGAAATTCGAAAAACCTACATCGGTATTTTATACAGATTTCCCCCTCCACTCTTTTATGCTCGAACTATGTAATGAGCAGATTGCTAAATGTGCACTCGAACCAATGCTTTATGCGTTAAAGTCTGTTAAAATTTGACAATTGGAATCTATTTCTAAAATATTGTCAAACTCTGCGTAAACGCCTGAATATCGCCAACTGTGCTAGGCTTACAAATATCTGTATAAACGTAAAGTTGATCATGTAAAGCTTGCGAGAGACAAGCGGGTCTATTACCAATATTTGACGATAAACTACCCTTTCCAGTAACAATTGGACCTGTTGCTCTATGCACATCATTTTAAAAACCAAAAATATGAAGAATTTTTTATTAAATGTCGTATAATGTGGTACGTCGCAATTACAAGTTTGCTTTAACATATAAAAACTTTGTTGAAATTGACTCGGTACGAGGGCTTGATGTTCGCGTACGATTTAAACGTTGTTTACTTTACTCGCCAGCTGTTCAATATGTGACGTGGTATTCGCGTACCCGGTGATTTTTAATTAGTTTTTTAATTAAAATTGACCGTTGGGCCACGTTGCCCAATACCGCGCACACAATTATTTAATTTATCGCGAACTGTGGGCTGTCGCCAGGAACACGAGTTCGCTGGGACGAACGGTGTGGAGAATTCGGGCGATTCTCCTTGCCTCGACACGATTATTTTAAATTAGGAATGTCGGCGGGAGCGGGGAGAACAAAACAAACTCAGAATTAATTAGAATAAAAATGAATAAAGCATTTATTTAATTAATTTAACATTTTGGCCATCCAGGCCGTGTGCCGCGACAAACTTACTTTCGCGCGGGCGGAAGTATCGGGAGTCAACCGGATCGAGATCCTCGCCTGCGGTTGACTCGACCCCGATCTCCGCTATTCGGGTACCGGCGTACCCGAATACACTCCCGAGCTCATACACTCAAACACTCGGTGAAGGGGGGAACGCGCGGTAATATAACAAGTCTTACCGGGATGCACCCCGTGGATGGCCCAGCCGATCCGTGTCCCTGTGTCCTCCTGGGAAACGGAGGAGCGACGTCGGCTGCGGTATCCAAAAGGCGGCCATGTGCCGCGGCAAGTGTCTCGCGAACCGCGTTAACACACACACACTCACTTCCCGTCCTTTTGTGTACACCAATTCACTCGCGGCTCACTTCGCGAGGATGTTCCGGGTAAATACCGATGGCTTTGTTTGCGCCTCACGCGCCTTATTAGCCAAAAACACTATATCGATCGGTACCGGATAAGTTTTGTTCGCCTCGAGCGGCGGATCGGGACGTACTAGTTAGGCAATTGCCTAATTTCCGAAAAAGGGATGAGAGTGGGAAACACACACACACACTCTCGCGCTCTCATCCCTACGTACTATTGCGCGCGTAATTGTACATTTGTACAAAAACAAACAAGTGTCGTCGGTTGGCTTTGATATACGAAAGGCTCCGACGACTTACAATTTGCGAATTTAAATATTCTATTCGTCGTGAATAGATTGTGTGACGATTTCCGTCATAAATATTATCGTAAATTTCGTATGAAAAGTTACAGATGTCGTCAAAATCAAAATATTGTTTTTTGGCAGTACTTAATTTAAAGCTATAAAAATGTTCTGAATTTTGTATATGCATGATAGTACAAGGAACATGAATTTCAACGAGGCCAACTTCCCAATTTCCATTTAATCGGATTTCGTGACTTAAATAGGTGGTAAAACAAATAGTTATATTGTCTGGAAAGTACGACATACTACTATTACTTGGTAGTACCAAATAAAATTCTTCAAGGTGATCCATGTTTACAACGATTTTACGTCAGATGCTTTAATCTAAGAATTAAATTTTTCAGGTTACCCTACTTACTTTACCTACAGTTTTTTTCTTTTTCCCCCACCTCTTCTTTGTAGCACACGTTTGATTTTAAATTGTTGCTCACAGGTTTATGCGGTGTGATACTACGCGCTCACTCTTCTGTGTAAAAGATTTCGTCAATCATCTTGTTGTTCAAATCTCGCAATTCGTAAATATATAAATTTTGTCGTCGTAAAATTCGATTTACAATAAATATTTCTTCGCTGAAGTTTTTTTCAAAACCTTTCTCGAACGTTGCCTTTGACCTACTGATGCATACGTGATCCCCGACGCTGTATTTAGGATATTTAATAGGGTATCGAATTTGCTTTATCCCCCTTTTCTGTAAATTCTCTCGGACTTGCACTGCACTGTACAGATCAACCTCTGCTGATTTCATCTTTATTCCAGAATGTATAGAATTATTGTACGCGTACACAATTTTTTGTATTACATCAATATATCGATTCGTATTTTGATGTGTATTTTATAAAATATCTCCAGACTCGCTCTTTGATCGTGCGATTAAGTCGTTTAACTACAGCCGCTTTCACATCAGGATTTCGAGCCACCCGAAAACGAATGTTATGATCTTTTAAAACATTTTGCAGTGCTGTACCTAAAAATTCCTTGCCTCTGTCTGTTAGAAGCTGCACCGGTTTCCTACCATCAGACCTTTTGAAAATTTTCTCTAAAGCAATGGCTACAGTAACTGCAGACTTGTCGCGTAATGGTTCAACCCCTGCAAACTTGCTTAAAATGTCGATAACTGCTAGTAAATAGCAAAAACCATCGTTCTTTTTTTTTAAAGATGTTAATTGGCATAAATCAGCTTTCCAAACATCGTCCACGTTGGAAACGTTGTATTGTAATCTTGGAAATTTTCGACTTATAGGTTTGTGCAACGTGTAAGCGTCTTGATTGCTTAGTTATTTGTGCAAACGTTCCCGCTGTTTTTTTGATAACGATTTACCTTTTGCTTTCACTCGTGCGAGACGGTGAGCACCAGCATAACCAGCTTAGGTAGATGGGTCGTAATATTGTTTATCATAATCTACAGACATTTTTTATATGTCCAATTTTAACCACCTTCGCTTCACCATGTTTTTCGTATGAGGTGGTGTAAATACTGACCCCATTGAACGCCGTTTACTAGTACATATGGTCAAACTTGGTCGACGTTTTGCTGTATTTAATGGTTTAGTCAATCTTTTGATGATATTAGTAATTTCTATATTTCCAATAAGATGCATCGGTGTTTCAGACTCACCAATAAATTTTGCAATTTCTAAACGATCTGTCGGTTCATTACTTTTCATACCTTCCATTTTGTTCTTTCTATTATTACTCTCCCTCACAACATAGTTTAATAGAGAAAATTTTTAGTCAAATTATTTTACGAAAACCGATTTACCGGCTATCGTTGGGCCGGCACATATGCATGTAAACGGATGTTTCCAACGCGTATCCATTTTCAAAACTGATCGACTTAGTCCCAACAATGTATTTTTAACGCGAAAATTGCGTAAATTTAAAGCGTAATATTGCTGATCTCTGTAAAAAAACAAGTGTGTATAAAATAATAGTGGTAAAAGAATAGGAATTTAAGACATTAATAAAATCTTACTTATGTCAACTGTAGTATAACTAAATTAATTAATATTTTTATCGGCATATATGACTGCCCATATATTTAATTGGTTATTGACTGTAAGACCGATAACAATATTAATTAATTTAGGAATTTAAGACATTTAATACGCTATACTAGAATTTTTATTCAACAAAAATATATACATATGTTATATACTTAGATTATTTTTACATTTAGCATGGTTTGTATCTATACGGTACAGAATGGTGTTGAGAAATATAACGTTGTTTTTTCAATACAACTGTACAAATTTTGGATTCGTCGCACGTCAAAATTTCATGAACAGCAGATCTACGAATTGCTTGAAACTTAACATTTATTTTTTGTTTCTCTATGTGATCATTGGAAACAACTTCATCTACGCACATACTTGTGGTACTGGAAAATGTGGCATCGAACATACTTTTAATGCTTTCAAAATTTATTTTTAATGAATTTTTAAAATCTAACGCTTGGCTTTGCAGCAATGAACAATCTCCCGATGGTGTAATTGCTTTATACGCGTAAAATTTTGGAGCGACTGCAACCATTGCGTGTATATATGTACCTTTTCCGTAACTTTCCAATTCATCAGCCATACCACCCAATAAATTATTTAATGGTGGGTCATACTCACACGAATTGCTTTCGTCTTTTCTTATGAATATGCATGAATCCGTATCGCAATACAACAATCTTTCACCAACGCGTTCTATGTATTTGTATAATTCTAAACGCGCTTGAGCAGTTATATAAGCAGCAATAACAACATTTGTATTTGGCGATGGCTCAACTGCTTCTTCTTTGTGTCGCCAATTCAGATACATGATTACATCATTTACTGGGATTAAAGAAAAAACTTCTTTATCGGGTGCGGTAATTATTTCTAAAAAATTTGAACGAGATTTTACAATTGTTGTTTGTTTTAGGTTAGAACGTTGCCCGAACTTACCCCACTGACTATTCAACATGAGTTTTGCCACTGCTCTTAACACTAAATTGCGCTCAATTTTATCACAATCTAACTTGATACATTCATCACGTTCATACTCGTACAGATACCGCGCAATCGATGGTTCATCCACGCATTCCGCCGGAAATCTGCTAGTTTCTAGCTTAAATTTTAAAAGAGTATTTACATATTCGTGAAAAAGTCCACCTTGTGCATCGTCGAATTGCGTTATTTCGTATTGCCAAATAATATATATTTCGGTTATGCGGTAACCAAGATCGACAACTTTACGTAATTCGTCCACTACCCACGTACCAAAAATTCATTATTTAAAATGCATTATTTTCTTCGCAGCAAGATCTACATACTGCAAAGAGTATTTAATGTGTAAAACTGGTAACTACAAATTGCGCGGAGGTAAAATTTACATTTAACCAAACCCTGAACCCGAGAAAGATTGTTCCAGTCGCTCCCAATAAACTCGCGACACTTTTCACCCATAAAAATGCGTGGATGTCCAACTGGATATTTCTCCCTTTTGCAGATATAAGGGTAAAGTGAACAAATGTCAATGTATTTAATTTTTTCATATTTGGTAACTTCATAAAACGGTACAAATTTTTCTGTTCGACCTCCGAAAAATGCATCGCGTGGATGAAGAATTAATTTATGTATCAGTGGGTATGATTTAAGATAACTAACAATTTCCGGGATTTGATCGTTTTAGTTTGTCAAATTGACATTCCCAAATGTATTTTACATTTTATTCGTGTTCCCGCATTTTTCTTAATTTATTCTGTGTATTACCATACACCTCATCAAATGATAACCCGTAAACTACTTTTTTGTTGCGCGATGTTTTAAAGCACTCAGGACACCCATGAGTGAAGCAACCCTCGAATTCGAAAACAATTCCTTTTTCCCCCGACGTCATAGATGGTAAATAACCGTCGACCAAAAAACCTTCTATTAAACGAAATTCGCGAGCCCCACCAGCATGAAATTTTTCGCAACCCATTTCCCGTTTGCAGTAAAGGAGCCATTCGACGGATTTTTGCGAGTGAGTGTTGCATCGTCTGTATCCATTTGGTGGTAATATTCCTATTGCTTTTTTCTTTAAGATATTTTTTTCTATATAACAACGAGCACGCGCATGCTGACGTTGTAGCCTCGGTAAATGAACATATGTCTCCGATTTCCATAAACATTTTTTTAAACGCCAAGCACGCGCATTTTAAAATCTCTACATCCATCCAACAATATTATAATATTTCATGCCTAAAATCACATACAACTTCTCGTTCTTTTTCCGCGTTGTACCATGCGTAAAATCTTTGGCGATTATCAATCGACATTGAGTCTTGTCGCGTCTCGAAATCGTAAAAAACGTATAAATATTTCTCATCTTTTTTATTATTACGATGAAGTTGCGTCATAAAACATAATTGATTATATGGGTGCTTACTTTTGCACCTCTTGCAATATGATACTCCACATTCGTGCTTTCCGCGGTGGACGTGAAGATGCTTTTTACAAATATCACAAATTTTAATAACTTTGCATATTTTTTTTATTTTTATCTTATATATACCGTCGGTTTTGTGGTTGTTGAAGCAATTCTGATTGAAAAAAGTTCTGGAACATTCGCTACGTAGTATATTTTCGTTATCAACTTTGTTACAACGGGGAGAAACGTAACAACTCGTACAAATAGATGAACACATGTGTTGGTCTACGAATTTGTAGGCTTTGTTACAATCTAAACAAATAGCCCCTCTTGGCAGCACCTGTTAAAATTAAAATTAGGTCAAAATATTTCGAATTGTCGTCATATAATAAATTAATTACTCGCTTCTGTACACGCTCGCGTTCGTTACGTAACCTCACGATTTTACGTCCGTCAAATAACGAAGGTTCTTCAGACCCAAATTGATTTTTATCAGAAACGACTATTCCGATACCTTGCGTCGCATAATTCTATTTCTATTTCTTTAAATTGGCTATGGATTCACACTCGAATCCGGTTTGCCACCATTTAAACGTAATGCCATTTAGGACTTTTATTTTAATTTTAATTTTTTCCCTATAGTCGTGTTGCACTTGTACCCCCTTTACTTATTGCTAAGAAAGGAAATTCATGTGCAACACAACTGGCCCTACAGTTTAAGGTGGGATCCGAACCACCAGAACCACGGTGTTGAAAATTTTAGCACATACACTTTTTGAAAAAAAGTCAGAGGTGCCTGCCTCGGGAATCGAACTCGGACCCTTCGCATGAAAGGCCGAGCCCCAATCCACTGAGCCGCCGCGGGTCTTAATAATTTTGAAATTGACTTAATTCTGCAATTCTGCAAACGTTCTTAGGTATATTGATGGAAGCGCGCGCAACAAGCTCTAGCGCCCATTCTTTTTGACACGATCGAAGACTGTCTCGAATTCAATGTCAAATTTGTTTTATTTCCGGTCTAATATCGTGCATTGTTTACGTAAAACTTCACCGGCAACCAATGCACGAGGTAAACATAAATTATCTGTGTTATTAATGTGTCAGAAGGAACATTGATCAACGACTTCGATATTTATGTTTTTTTTCGCGATCTTAACCACGGGTAGATTTAGGTAGGTTGTTTCTAATATGAAGTTATCGTCTACATAAACATTTCTGTGACTCCGTGTTACACTACCGACTAGTTCCCACAAATCGAAATGAAAAAATTTTCTTTTGGGTCTTAAAGACATTCCTGCAGCACCGTGAGCAAAACCATCGCTACTGATTGATACAGCGATCGTATTATTTGTATCGTTTCTGAAATTAAGAACGCGTGCATATCACAATGACAAGCTCTAACCACAAAAATAGATTATATCTATGTGGTGGGTGGTTAATGTGTAGCGTTAATCGACGACCGTCAACACCAAAGTTTTCAACGCGATGCGTTCTTTCATTTAACACAATAAATCTTATACCGGGTGGCTGAATAGAATTTTCGGGTTCAGTTTCCTCGTTAGCTAAATCTGTGGTGCTACCATTCCCAGCATCACTACTTGCATCCATGTCGGAATTATGACCACCATCACCTATTTGTACGATTGTTTTTTTCCCCTCACATGTTTTGCTATCCTCGTTGAATTGCGTGTATGATTATCCCCTATGCGTATTATTATCTCTTTCCCTACATAAATACGAAAATCTCTCGCTATTGGAATCAAAATTGCTTACGTTAGCACTATAACCACCATGAATCGGAACATGAAGTTGAAGCAGGTATGATTCTACAGAGGTCCATCTGATTTTTATTGAAGGTTCAGGTACAGATTCGTTCTTAGACACGTGCACAACTAGCATTTGCCCTTCAACAATAAACTCTATCGATGTGTTCTTTCGTATTTGTTTAGATAGGCCAGTAACAAATATTTTGTGCAGAGATGCGAGCACGGAAAAGATCAATCTGTTTTTTATTCTATTTCTTATCTACTTATGTTACGCACATTTTCCTAACACCGGTAAAATCTTAACCCTCTATAAAAAAGAGGTTTCTTTTTTTTGGGAACTTTTAGTTTTACTCGTGCAGGTCGAACGTTCACATCGATCTATCTTTGTGAAATATTTTATTAATAAACGCGTTTGAATAATACAATTAACCAATAATGTAAATAAATATCTGTTTCATCTCGGTGGTTTATACTTTTGGTATATTGTGTTATTAAGAAAAAAGACTTATTAATAACTAAATTTTTAAAAACTAATTAAATCCTTTATTTAAAATTTCTGTGTTGTTTAAGAAAAGTGCAATGGAAGTTATTAGTGTATTTCACTATAAATAAACAATTGTGAAACGAATATGGATATAGATTGGATAGACCTGTTGGACGGAAATACAAATGAATTGATTCCACCGATAGCTCACGATTTTTCTACAATTAGTCAACCAAATTTTCATATAAATGTAATAAACGATAGTTCTCAAAATCCTAGTATCACTCTAGTGAATAATGCGTGTTTGTAAGAAGACGAACTTACGATTTTACGTGGTCTTTCATTTTTCTCATCGACTTCTTCCGATTTTGAACATGAGATACTAGGATTTCTCGAGAAATCGAATAATGCGCAAACTTTAACATAAACCACAAATTCTTTGTGTACATTAAATTCTGAGAACATTGTGATAAATTTACCTGAATCGCGCGAACAATTAAAGTAACACGCATTTCTCGACACCGTAAAAGAAATTTCTAATATTGAAGTTAGCGAGGCGATTCACTTAATTGTATAATCATTTAATGAACGAAATAATGAAATTACGAAATTATAGATGAATCAGATACAAATAAAGAAAATAAGTCGACGACAATAAACAAATTCACGTATCAATCTACGGCCTCGCGCTTAAAAAGGAGCGAAATATTTTTTAAACAAATAGATAGATTAAGTAAGTTAACTCGCGATATTATAACTTATATCGAAACGTTAGATAAATGCGTGACGTCCCGAAACAATTCAAGTACGTGCGTTCGACGATTTTTTCGAAGCATTTTCATTGACAAAAGAAGAATTTTTTAACATCGTTACAATTGTCAATGAACCAATGGACGATTATAAACCAATCGAAATGATAAGAAGGATGTATATGTTCATCAACACAAATTGAAAAATTATAAGGATTTCTAAGTTGATAGTAAGTAAAATTTTTTTTAATTACAGGAAATTTACTAATATTTGTTTAATTATAATTATACCTTTTTTTTCTTTTCAATTTACCGATGTTTATAGGTGACGTGTTACAAAATTCAATAATTGACAATATCTTGGCAGCAGTTTGGCGATTCAAAGGGTACCAGTATGCTAAGGAAAAATCAATGATTTACGATAATTGTGCACTTTTGCGGTACCCTTATGGTGAAAAATGTTTTCACAAATTTATAACCGAAGATCAAGTAAAAAATATAATTAAAGACGAACAAGAGAAATATTTAATAAATAGAAAATATTGTATTCCTTTTTGAATGAAATCATATTTAATATTGTAATATAACGAAGTGAGAATATGAATAAATTTTAAACGTATTATAAATTAAACATTTTATTATTTTTATTATTTAAAATTACCTAATTTTATTATCCTGTACATTTTTACATGCACGTGGTATAATTTATAAAAATGAATAGGTATAATATCAATAAGAAAAGAGAAGAAATGAGATAAAAGTATTTATAAACGCGTAAGTATAAGCGCAAAAAAATAAGACATGGATGGTCGAAAAATAGACATCGTTGCATCACTCTAAGAATAATACACACAGTAAAAGTAAAGTGTGCAAGGTATCGAAACTAAAACATGTGTTTCTTCTTATTATCAAAAACTAAGCTTGCACAATGGTATATATATATATATATATATATATATATATATATATATATTTATCCCAATAGGGGTTTATGCAGCCCAAGAAAGAGAGGGAAGATGCTTACTTTAGCACGTGCGAGAGAGACCTTCGGGGTTATGCAGCCCGGGCTGCATAAACCTGCCATACTCCCAGTGGGTGTAAGGGAGATAGGGTTATTGGACAGTAACACGTCGGGCTGCATAACACCCGGTGGGGAAATATATATATATATATATATATATATATATACTAGGGGGGCTTCGCCCCCCTGCGCGCTTCGCGCGCCAACCCTCTATTTTTAATTTCGAAAAAGGTTTTTCGTATTAATTTATTTAAATAGAAAAATTAACTTACCAAAAATAGTAAAGTACATATACTTACTAAATTGTAGAATTTTAGTTAACAACTTATTAAAATTTTGGATTATTTTAAACCGTTATAAATAGAAATTCACCTTCTAAAATTAATTTATTTAAAATAATGTTTTAAATTGTATTATTTTTTCACTATCATGGACACCTTAAAAATTAAACAGATTCACACAACACCTTGGAGGTATTGCTATAGTTATTATAATTTATAAATAAAAGTTTACCAAAATTTAGTGAAATGAAATCAGAATAAAAATAATAAAAAAAAATAAAGACATATTAAATGTTAACTGTAAATTTTAAACTATATGAATTCTTATAAAGCTTAAATTTATATTTTAATAATTATAAATGTTAATGAAAAATTAACTTACCAAAAATAGTAAAGTACATATACTTACTAAATTGTAGAATTTTAGTTAACAACTTATTAAAATTTTGGATTATTTTAAACCGTTATAAATAGAATAATTTATTTAAAATAATGTTTTAAATTGTATTATTTTTCACTACCATGGACACCTTAAAAATTAAACAGATTCACACAACACCTTGGAGGTATTGCATTGCTATAGTTATTATAATTTATAAATAAAAGTTTACCAAAATTTAGTGAAATGAAATCAGAATAAAAATAATAAAAAAAAATAAAGACATATTAAATGTTAACTGTAAATTTTAAACTATATGAATTCTTATAAAGCTTAAATTTATATTTTAATAATTATAAATGTTAATGAAAAATTAACTTACCAAAAATAGTAAAGTACATATACTTACTAAATTGTAGAATTTTAGTTAACAACTTATTAAAATTTTGGATTATTTTAAACCGTTATAAATAGAAATTCACCTTCTAAAATTAATTTATTTAAAATAATGTTTTAAATTGTATTATTTTTTCACTACCATGGACACCTTAAAAATTAAACAGATTCACACAACACCTTGGAGGTATTGCTATAGTTATTATAATTTATAAATAAAAGTTTACCAAAATTTAGTGAAATGAAATCAGAATAAAAATAATAAAAAAAAATAAAGACATATTAAATGTTAACTGTAATGAAAAATTAACTTACCAAAAATAGTAAAGTACATATACTTACTAAATTGTAGAATTTGTTAACAACTTATTAAATTTTGGATTATGTAACCGTTATAATAGAAATTCACCTTCTAAATTAATTTATTTATTACGAACGATCATCGCCAAAAGTTGCTATGTCATTAATATTTGTACTTTTAGAGTAATAAAACTTCTTCTTAATTAAATTAATTTCTGTATTAGTTTAAAGAATTATATTATAACCCATTTTAGCGGTATATAAATAAAAACCTGTTTCTTCCATTTCTCCCGTAATTCGTAATTTGCACCCTCTTTCAAAATTTGCGTTTTAATCCATAATTATATCCAATTTATTTTTCCCTTTAGTTACAGAGCCCATATATTTATTTTAATTATTATAAACAAAGGCATACCTTAAATAACCTTTTGTTTCTAATAAATACATACTTGTTTATTTAAAATATTGTTTTATATAAATATACGTAATCTACTTACTTATATGTATATCCATACAATTTTTAAATTTGATTTGAATAATATTTAAACTAAATACTACTAAAATAATTTTCGAAAAACTTTTGAAATGTAATTCGTATTTTATATTGCCATTGTTAAAATTTGAATTTTCTTTTGCCATTACTGTTTATAATAGAATTATCTTAAAAATGCAATAATTAATGTATTTAATTTTTAATTTATTGTATATTTCACATATAGATATTGGGAAAAGTGTATGTTATACTTGATTAATATTTATTTTATCTTCGAAAAATTGTGCATATTTTTAAAAACATTACATTAAATTTTAGATCCGTTTTTATTTTATGAGTTTTATCAGGAATAAGTAAACTAATACACATTCTTTCAAGTTATATTCACAACTTTTTTTTGCGCACGGAAAAAATACATATATTATCTATTCTTGAAAAAACAAATAACACGTACACACACACACGCACACACATACACACACACACTTCTGGGTTAGAATTTCTAATTTCAATGTAAATGTTATATAAAATACATGCCAATATTCAACTTAAAAAAGGTGTAAGTGCGCTACAATTGATTTTTTATCCAAAAGTTTGAAAGAAAGCTTGGAGCAATACCTTTCAAATAGTCTGTACCATTTTTATGGCCTTCAGTTCTGTAAAAAGTTATGATAATTTAAAGAAAGAGAAAAAATTCACAAAAAACGACATGATAATTCCCATTTAAATTTAAAAAAAAATTTCGTGTTTTTTAAATTATCATAACTTTTTACAGAACTGAAGGCCATAAAAATGCTACAGACTATTTGAAAGGTATTGCTCCAAGCTTCCTTTTAGGCTTTTTGTATAAAAAAATCAATTGTGGCGGCCTTGCACTTTTTTCAAATTGAATATTGACATGTAGTTTATATAACATTCACTTTGAAATTATAAATTCTAACCCAGAAGAATAAATTCCAGACACAATTAGCAACGAATGTTACATATAATGTTCTATAGTAAAAATTATAGTGGTAAAATATAGTGGTAAACCCAGCTGGTATTGAAAAAAACTTGGAAAAATCCACTTTTTGAGGTTAGAATAACCAAAATAAGATTCCAGTACCTAAAAATTTTTTTCTTTATTCTGAAAAACATTTGGAATGTGTACCCAAAATTTTATTCATTGTAAAATTTTGATCGGACCACTTCACGTGGAATACCCCATATATATATATATATATATATAAATATATATATGTATCTATGTATGTACTATGGACTCACTACATATATATATGTATGCCCATATAAGGGGAGTGAAAAATTTTTATACACAGCGGCATATATTAGAACCCTGAAATCTTATACCGAACGGCGGCAAACTATTTATATCGCCTTAAAAATTAAACAGTTTCACACAACACCTTGGAGGTATTGCTATAGTGCTTTGGTTTTATACCAAAAATTTAATTTTTTTTTTAATACGATTATAATTTATAAATAAAAGTTTTTACCAAACTTTAGTGTAATGAAATCAGAATAAAAATAATAAAAATAATAGAGACATATTAAATGTTAACTGTAAATTTTAAACTATATGAATTCTTATAAAGCTTAAATTTTATTTTAATAATTATAAATGTTAATAAAAAATTAACTTACCAAAAATAGTAAAGTGCATGTACTTAATTGTAGTATTTAGTAAAAACTTATTAAAATTTTGGAGTATTTTAAGCGGATCTAAATAAAACTTTACCTCCTAAAATAAATTTATTCAATGACGAAGGATCATCGCTAAAAGTTCTATGTCATTAATATTTTGTACTTTAAAAGTAATAAAACTTTCTTCTTAAATAAATAAATTTTTGTATTAATTTTGTCACTGTTAAATTTTGAATTTTCTTTTTCCATTACTATTTATAATAGAATTATCTTAAAAATGCAATAATTAATGTATTTAATTTTTAACCCATTGTATATATCACATATGGATATTTGGAAAAGTGTATGTTCACACACATACACACACACACACACACGCACGCACAGTCACACGCGCACACACACACACACACACACACACACACACACACTTATATATATATATATGACATATATATATGACATATATATATAACATATATATATGACATATATATAACATATATATATACAACATATATATGACATATATATATAACATATATATATGACATATATATAACATATATATATACAACATATATATGACATATATATATAACATATATATGACATATATATATAAAACATATATATATATGTTGAATTCTGAATTCTTAGACACGGCGGCGGCGGCGGCGGCGGCGAAATATTTATATATTATAGAGAGATATATACACACACACATATATTATGGTACACCATAGTATAAGCGCACGAAATAGATTGCACAAAAGAGAGACCATTTCGGTATACCGATGCATTGTCTATAAATAGATACGTCTCTGCATAGCGTACCTGCGCACGAACACCACGGAGACGGCGTGCTAGGGATTTGCTTACATCTCACAATACCAGCCCCAAAACAGAGGAGTTACGCTATACCAGCCTTTAGACGGTCGAGTGTTGAAACGTAGGTGGATGAGAGAGAGAGAGAGAGAGAAAGAGTGAGAGAGTCTAAAAATTGACGCGTCGCGCCATACCAGCCCTTCGGCAGGCCTCGTAGAGAGGCGTGGTGGGGGTGTGTTTACGTCTCTCCATCCCCCCTATAACTAGTGATACCTGTACCTCTTCTATATGTTTTTTGGCGTGCGGAATTCAAATCCATTGAGTATTTTGATCCAGCACGTAAAGATTTCTAGGCATTTGGCAAAAACCCCCTACAACCACTAAAACAACACCGCATAAACGAAATTCTTCAACCCAAAGTCTCATACCTATAAATTCTACATCAATGAACCGCAAATAACAAATAACAACCCCTAAAAATCCAAAATCACGTCCCAAGCCCACAAACCCCAGACCCACATACCCAAACCCCATAAACTCCCAATTCCACACATCCTGAGTAAAAAATATACAATATCTCAGGCCCCAATCGGGAAACTTACGAACCCCGAGTTTATAAATCTTAAACCCACAAACTCCGAATCCACACATTTCAGATTTATTAACCTCAAGCCTAGAAACCTGAATTATACAATTTGGATACTATAATCATGTGCCAACACAGTAACGAATGAACCTCATTTTTATCGGATCTATCCATATAAATTCCAAGAACGTGAACCTTAAACTCATATATTAATTTCTAAACCATACATAATTTTTTTTTATGATTCTATTAATTAATTCACTGTAAAGGTATATACACTTATACTTCATGTATAGCTGTTATCTTCGAACTCACATATAGTATATCAATCCTGTTTGGTTAAAATCGCAAAACCTTTTGGTATTTTATTTATTTGTTCTCTCTACGACAGCATGGCGGTAACTTAAATGTATCATTGTATTTAAACTTTATTTATCAATCTTATCAATTCAAAATTTTTTAACATTTTCATTAGTTCACTCGCTCTCTGCCCACCCAGGAATAACCAACGTGGGTATTTCGTAAAACCAATTTCCTGCCCTAACAAAATCTTTATAATTTTTAAATCTCAACATAGCAGATCTCTATCACGATAAAATCTCACTTTTGTTTCTTTGGTCAAACAGTTTTTTCTTTCAATTTTGAGGCTAATAACTCTTTTGAAATCCCTAAATCTCGAATTAAGTCACTTAATTCATCTTGATTGAATGTGCCTTCTTCAGATACATTTTTAGCTTTATACTCATATTCATCAGTTTTTTCGAAGTTACTCACAGATTCTTGTGAGTGACTTGCTTCATCTTGTATTTCACTATGATCAGATGACTCAATCTGAAAACGTGAACTAACTCTACTTTTTGAAAGTGGTACAGGAGAAGTTTCTGATGACACCTTTGGATGTACGATACTTTTAACGTTCTTTGAGCTATAACCTGAAGTATTACAGAAACAAAAATAATAGTTTGCCCTGTGTTTCTCAGGTTTTTTCCAAAACATAGGGGTGAAAATAATTTTGTCATTTTTAAGACCCTTATCATGTAGTTGAAAAAGTGTGTCTGACAAGTAAAATATAACCTTTAGAGTGCAGCTGTTATCTAATAAATTTTTCAATTTATTAAACACTTTTCATAACATTCCAGGGACCTAGTATTCAAATTTCTCCTATTTACTTTCTGAACATACAACACAAAAAGTGTCTCTACCATTACATTCAGACATTACTGTGTATTTATACTTATACAAGAGTTAGAAAAAAAGGTCAACAATAACCACTATATTAAAAAAGAAATTTAACGTGATAGAATAGAGACAAATTAAATTAAATTTTTTACAAAATTATATGTAATTTATTAAGTTATAATAACTAAAACAGAAAATCACGAGACAAAAAATTACCAAGAATTGTAACAGTTACTGTACTTCAATTTTAGAAGATTTCATTCTTCAATTGAAATAGTTTTAAAGAATTGAAAATTCTAAGAGATATTTTACCATGCACTGGAAAATTTTCAATTTTAAAAAAAAATTGCTATTTTCAAACCTATTTTTACCGTAATCTATTGATTTTTTTAATAAACATTGCATACAACTTTTGTTCAAAATAATCTTTAGAACTTATCTAGCCGGGTTACAATTCTTAATTTTAAAATCTCGAAGAGATAGGAAACCCGGAAATATTGATTATCAAAAAAGAGCGATCACGCCAAAATCGATTTTGATATAACAGCGCTCAAAATATCATGGCGGTAGTTAGATTATTGGCCAAGACTATTCGTAAAAGTTAGGACGGCTGAGAGGAACAAAAACTTATCTCGGCAGTTGCTTCGAGAAGAGCCTATCTCGGCGACGGCTTGAAGAAAGACCTATTTCGGCTGCCGCTTCGAGAAGTGCCTATCTCGGCGATGGCTTGAAGAAAGACCTATCTCGGCTGCCACTTCGAGAAAAATCTATCTTGGAGGCGGCTTGAAGAAAGACATATTTCAGCTGCCGCTACGAGAAGAGCCTATCTCGGTGGCAGCTTGAAGAAAAACCTATCTCAAGTCAGATTTTTGTTTTCAAATTTTGTAGTGGTAGCACTGCGCAATTTTAAATTGCGGGCTTAAAATGCTGGTAAAAAATTATGAAAAAAATCATGATTTGTTTTTCAATATTGCCAGTATTATTACTAATAGTAAAATAACATCCAAAAGGTGGTATAATATATTGATATTTAAAACTGAGATTTTGTTCAGCTATCGTTTCCAAGGAGAAAAAAATAAATTGCGCGCCGAATTCAGATTTTCTGTACCGACGGATATAGATAAAATAAAATTTTGTAAATAAAATAAAAACTAAAGAAAAATAAATAATCAATGAAAGTATGTAAATAAAATTCTTAATTTTCTTCAAAACCTCGTTTACCAGATGTAAACAAGACAATTAAAATAAGTGTTTCTTATATTTTATTAATTATTAATAATCTTTTGCGTAATACGTTTTCATATTTTGTAATTACTTTAAACAAAAGTAAAGTGTATTATTCTAAATTTTTATTAACATTTTTTTAGACAATTTATTTCCCACGTAAGTATGTCAATCAATTTGTCTGTCCATACTATGATTTTTAACAATATGCTTTTATCAAAGGATATCTCGAGAACTATTTCAAATAATGTATCATATAATTAAAAAATTATAAAAATAAATTAACAAGAAATTAAACTATAAGTTCCTTTATAGTATATTAGTGTAACTCATTTTATTCTAATCAATCTATGTAATTTTTATAAATTATTAAATTTTATAAATTTATAAATTATTTTTAGAAATTTTTGGAAACAAACAGCTGAATGTTACAATTTTTGTAAAAGTTTCTGTTTTAGCGTTAAATATTATTTAAATAGATCTTAAATTTATGGTAGTATTTTTATAGTCAAATTTCGCCTGTCAAATCGCACTTTACACTTTGTATACGCCTTGTAAAATTACTTTTCAGACTTGAATGATATTTCCCATTGGGAAGTAACTAGAGTCGTCGTATTCTAATTATTTCCCAATTTGGAACAATTTTTCATCCAACACGTTGGCGTGACACTAGATTTATCGATATATTTATTTATGTATAATGTAACGCTGCACTGGGGATCAGGGTGCAGGTTAATGAGGGTCAGCAATTAATATAAATAAAATAAGTATTTATTATAAGCTATAACTATGGGGTGGGCGCCAGCCACGTTATTACGCGACAACTAATCCGATAACTCGCGGGTTATCGCTAATTACTTGGAGCTGTGCTCCGCTGTCAAAATCCCGGTTCGCTGTAGGGGAGAGGAAGGGGAAGGATGGGACGGACGGGATGCTCGCACGCACCTTCTGCGGTACACGGCGGTACCGTCAGCAGAGATAGGTAAACGCTCACCAACCTTTGCGGAGTATCCTGGACACTTGGGTGTCGGGAGCGGCTAATCTCTATCTCTCACTCTCTCTCTCGCCTGCGCAGTACGTATTCTTGCGCGGCACCTCGATCTCACGTCTCGCGAGCGAGTCGAGTGCATCTGTGTTCAGGCTGTATCGGTATACTCCGCTGTATGGTGATGATGACCTGGTGCTGCTGCCGTCTCGGAGACGAGGTACAACCTCTTCCCAGGTAACTAATAATTCATTCATTATTAACTGCGTTCATCAAATGGGTACGGCATGAGTTTCAGGTACGAAGCTCACCCGCCGCCGCATCGCTGCTCGGGGCCGATTCACCCCTCTCCTCGACGACGTCCACCTCGGTGACTGATAGCCTCTTCGTCTACAGCTAAAGGTAAATACTTTGTCGTGGGGATTACGCACGTATGCGTATTTATTTTATATACTGTGAAAGAGGTTATATATATACGTTGTTTACGTATGACAACCTAACCTCATTCTGCTCTATACTGTTCCTTGTACAGCTGTAGTGTTTACATACAGCTGTATATATTCTTCCTTACTCCTCGTCCTCTTAATGCGTACTTGTATTGATTATGTGGCTCTTTTACAAGTGTATATTGTTGGCGTTGGAGGTTCTCCTGCTTCCTGCCTGGATACTACCTCATCGCCTTGACTGCTGTACTGTGAGGCTTCGGAGAGTCCTGGATGCTTCCTGGTGATCGCCTCCCTTTGAGTATCCTGCTTGCAGTGTCAGACTCGGAGGAGCCCACCTGAGGTTCTGAGCTCGCCCTGGCCTTCAACGTCAAGGCCAAGTGTTTTATGTGTGCCGTGCTTGGGATGGGGTTTTAGTCTGTGAGGGTAGATAGGGCTTATTTACTGTGCGGGTAGGTAGGTGTAGGGAATTATATATGGGTAGGTAGGTGTTCGTTATGGGTTCGATAGCTCGCTTTTGCAAAGCACATTGTCACAATATATTTTATTATATACCTATTAATTACCAGGTAAAAAGCATGTGCAATACCAAAAAATAAATCATACTTTTCTTCATAATTTTTTACCAGCATTTTAAGCCCGCAATTTAAAATTGCGCAGTGATACCACTACAAAATTTGAAAACAAAAAATCTGACTTGAGATAGGTTTTTCTTCAAGCTGCCACCGAGATAGGCACTTCTCGAAGCGGCAGCTGAAATATGTCTTTCTTCAAGCCGCCTCCAAGATAGATTCTTCTCGAAGTGGCAGCCGAGATAGGTCTTTCTTCAAGCCATCGCCGAGATAGGCTCTTCTCGAAGCGGCAGCCGAAATAGGTCTTTCTTCAAGCCGTCGCCGAGATAGGCTCTTCTCGAAGCAACTGCCGAGATAAGTTTTTGTTCCTCTCAGCCGTCCATATACAGAGTATAACAGTGAGAGACGAACTCACTTAGTCGAGACACATTCCAAGACTGAAACAAGTCTCCTGGCAAGTGTCTTACAAAATCAACAAATAAAGGTGTTTATCTCGAGCCTTGCATTTGTGTACGCGTTTATATAAAGTACATATAAATTTGGCACATTCGATATTTACTCTAACAATAATAATATTTAATCTAACAATAATCTCACGGTGAGTGGTGCTATTTTTCGTACGATGCTAGTATTTGTCAGCTGAATGGCGCTACTTTTCGTACAGCGTCAATATTATCTTACTGATGGCAATTAATGTAATTTGACATTCTGCAGCTTTGATATCAAACTAGGTACATATTTCAAAATAAGCTTCTGTAAAATCACATTACAACTAACCAGGAGAGTGTCACATCTTCGGAAAACGGATCTTTACCAAACTCTAGAATATGTTTTCTATTATAAAATATGAAGAATGCCGGAGATTTAGACTCTGACGCTTTTTTTACGATATATATAAACAAATAACGAAGAATTTTACCAAAAGAGACCTTGTGTTTGATTATTTATAACTCAAAACAAATAAAGAAATATACATAAACCTAAAGTGGAATCCAGTACATCGGATTTAACAAGAAAGATTCAATATCTTGATTTTATCTAAAATTACGGAAAAAAAATCAAAAGAAGAAAAATCAAAATAAAAAGTCAGTTAATTTTTAATTCAAAATAGTCATCAACATATCATTTAATTCGTTTTTCTTGCATAACTTAAGACCAATACAAGACATTGGAGGTTTTTTTCTTCTTAAATCCAATCTATTCGATCTTAGTTATCTTTAGAACCTTAGTTTGAGTATCTATATCTATTTGTTTCTAAGTTATATGTGATCAAAGTTAAGGAGTTCAAACCAAATTTTCAAAGAAAAATGAGATTAACTAGATGTATTTTAAAAAAAGAAAAGATCAAATATCTTAATCTAGCAAGAAGTTATGGAAGAAATAAAAATCAAATGTAATTTTGGCCTAAAGAAATCAGTTAATTGTAATGCTAAATTCTCGATAAAATTTCGTTTAATTTTTATTTCTTTCATAACTTTTGACCAAATTAAGATATTTGAGCTTTTTTCGAAATATATCTACGCTATTTCAGTTTTCTTTTCAAATTTGGTTTAAATATATATCTTTACTTGTTTCCGATTTATAAGAAATTAAATTCAATAGTTTTTTCAGCGAGATTTTTTGTTATTTGCACATATCTATCATAAAAAGGACATTGGAATCTACAATTCCGACTTTCTTCATATTTTTATAGTACAAATGATATCCTAGAATTTGGTAAAGATTCGTTTCCCAAAGAGTGTGCACTGTCCTTGTAAGTGTACTTAAACAAAGACAAGCTATTGATATCTTTGATATGGGCAGATATATTCTACCATAGCATCATGCTTTGAATAAAGGAAGAGAGTTTATATGAATCCTTAGTTGCTACAGGAATGTAAAATGTAGACATTAATTGATTGTTCAGTGATAAAGTGTAAGAAAGAACTTGGACCTTCTCTCCCAGAAAAATATAAAGCATCAATTTATATCAATGAGTATATGGACAGAAGTAAATATACATCATTTAAAAATCTCAAAGTAAGTGCAAAGAAGCTAGGGTTCAAAAACGTCTGGCACAGGCGAGGCAACTTTTTTGTAAAGCCAAAAGATGGGGGCATTTCTGAGAGGTTTGTCTCCCTAACTGACCTTCAAAAGCTTGCTGTGCAATACAAGATGGGTTTCACTTCAATCACTGTAAGTTCTGATAGTCTCAATAATGCGGTTGTTGTAGAAGTTCCGAATGATGTAATCATTCAGGATAAAAATAAAAATGATAATATTAATTGACTAAAAATGAGCATCAATGGGGTACCGGACCGTGATTCCGGGGGGAGGCTGCGTATCCGCTTTCTCAATGTTTACTCACTTAGAGCACATATTGAGCAGGTCGGTCAGTTGCTCTACGATGGTCTCTCTTATGACGTTTTTGGTGTTGCTGAGTCCAAGCTGGACTCTAAAGTAATGGATCACATCATCCAAATTAGTGGATACACGACGGTGAGGCAGGATAGAAATGCTCAAGGCGGTGGAGTGGCACTTTACGTCAGATCCTCCTTAAAATGTAAAATTTTATCATTTTCTAATACGGAACAGGTTGGTAAACCGGGTATTCCTGAATATTTGATCTGTGAGATTCAAGATGGTGATACCCCACCTGTACTTGTAGCTGTTATCTATAGACCAGCAAAAATAGCTTTTACCAAAGATCATAATTTTTTGGATTGTCTTAGAAAGTATTGTTTCGAATACAGTAATAAATTTATTATGGGTGATTTCAATGCTGATCTCTTAAGGGATGGTGATGATGCAAAATTTGTACGTAATCTCGCAGCAGAAGTCTCGCTGCAGCTAGTCCAGCACGGACCGACACACTTTACGTCAACATCATGCACATGGCTTAACGTTATTTTTGTGGAAGATAACGATACGGTAGTGGACTATGGCAATGTACCGGCAACCTTTCACAACGGTCATAACATTGTCACTGTTACCATTTTCTATAATAGACCATTGAAGGAGGCACCTAAGAAAATAACATATCGTAATTTTAAAAATATTTTCTCTGAACATCTCATTGAGTTTCTATGCCGTTGTGATTGGTCGGCTTGTCTTGCTCCATTGCTTAGCGTCTCTGCAAAAATTTAACCATGGCAATTGATAAATTTGCTTCGTTAAAAATTTTAAAATCAACAAAGTCAAGGCCCGTTTATATGAACACGGAGCTTTTTCAACTCTAGCGTAGGTTCGAGGCTTTGTACAGACGGTTTACCCGCACGGAGAACTCTACGTTACGAGACGAATTTACAGCTTTAAGACAGACAGTGGACGAACTTACGGAAACGAAAAAGACTGACTATTACAGGAATAGGATCTCGGAAGCTCTGGCTAACAATAACGTTTGGAAGGAGTTGCGAAGCCTGAGACTCCTTTCGGGTCAGCAGTCTGAGATGAATGGCTTCTCATTGAGCGACTTGAATGAGCACTTTGTGGGTGTATCAATCTCCTCTGCTGAGGATCTTGAGAGTCGACAATTTATTATCCGAAGCACTCGTGATGTTAGGTTTACTTTTTAGGAAATAGGCATTAGTGATGTCATTCTGGCGATCTCTCATTTTTCCTCCCAGGCAAGAGGGCCGATGGTATCCCGCAGAGCGTAATTGTAAAGGCCCTACCAGTTATAGGTGATCACCTTGTCAAACTATTTGACTCCTCGCTCACTAGCGGGGTTTTTCCGATGCTGTGGTAGAGAGCTCACATTTTGCCACTAAAGAAGTGCAAAACACCAACTTCTGTTTCTGATTTTAGACCAATTGCACTTTTGAGCTTTCTGTCAAAGGTATTGGAAAAGATCACTCTGGAGCAGTCGCGCGAATATACAGACAGAAACTCTCTTTCGGACCCATTACAGACTGATTTCAGACCTTACAGCTCAACGGAGACAGCCTTGTTGAGGTTAACTGAGGATATTAGGGTCGGGATCGATAATTAATTGGTGACTCTACTCCTGCTGTTTGACTTCAGCAAGGCCTTTGACACAATCTCTCCTACTAGATTACTGCTTCGACTGAAACAGATGGGTTTTTCCGGGTCTGCCCTTTTGTGGATAAACTCTTATTTCTCAAGCCGTCAGCAGGCGGTTATCTCATCTGATAACATTTCTCCCTGGATTGCAACCAATTCAGGAGTACCACTTGGGGTCAGTCCTGGGACCGTTTCTATTTTGTTTATACATTAGTGACTTACGAGAGTTGCTGGTTTCTGCAGGGGTCAAATATATTTTGTAAGCAGATGATCTGCAGATTTACATTCAGGTTCCTTATCATGACATTGATGGGGGGATAGCGAGGCTTCAGAGGGTCACTCAGGACTTGTCTGCATGGGCTGAGGGCGCCTCACTTAAGCTCAACAGCTCTAAAACTCAAGCAATTTTATTTGGATGTCGCAAATATTGTTCGAAATTTTACAAGGTAGACAAGTCATGCTTTGAGCTGGCTGATGGTGTGCGCATCCCTTTTGTGGATAATGTTCTGAGTCTTGGAGTCATTTTAGACTCTCAACTTACTTGGAAAAATCATTTGGATATTGTTGCGAAGAAGGTTAATAAGACTTTATATAAGTCTGCGCTTTTTTAGAAAATACACTAACGCAACCCTTCGTAAACGACTTGCTGAGGCCTTGTAGTTCCCACATCTGGATTATTGTTCTGTGGTTGTTCTGGACGCCATGCAGGAATTACGTAACAGACTACAGGTGATACAGAATTTCTTTGTACGCTATGTGTGTGGTGTGAGGAGGGATGATCATGTGACCCCTCACAGTCTCCCAGTCATGGCTGCGTTCAGATTCTAGAAGACAATATTTTATGTCTGTGCTAATGTACAAACTGATACGTATGCGTGTTCCACAAAAAAAAAAAAACAAAAAAAAAAACCGAGCTAGATTGATGTCTACCACATCGATCATTGCCGCCGTACCTCGCCTCTGACATACCGGCGGTCGTCCTTGTCACGTCTCTTTTGCTATCTACTTGTCTTCCTTATCTTAGACTGTGACGGTTTTTGGACTACGGAACTTTCCAGAGTTCGCATTTGTCTTTTCCTTTTCTTGCGATTCAACTCTTTCTATGTTCTCTCTTGTGCTTCGGTTTTATTTTTTATTTTTTATTCCTTTTACTTTATTTTATCCTTTCTATTTTTGGGGAACTAGGGACTAGGACTTTCTATTTTTCCTACTTCTTTCTTCTCTCTTCGTTCTCTTCCTACTCTATTCTTCTCTCTTCCTATTATCTTCCTTCTTCTCTCTTCCTTTTCTTTCTTCTTCTACCCTACTTTGGTTCCTTGTTTTCTTCTGTCTATCTACTTTTATAAAAGATGGAGTTCCTACCTAGCGTCCATTCATTCTCCCTAGCTTACATACCCTTTCACACAATCTTTCAAACTTTATCTTTCATCTCCATTCTTTCTTCTTTCTCTCCATTGCCATTTTTCCTCTTTCATCGTCATTCATTCTCGTCAGTTATATTCTATCTAATAGAATGTGTTAGTTTACCTATTGTCTAGTATGATAAGCTATCTTGATTACCTCTGTATCTATTTTTTTTCCTATTCCTCCATTTGTTAGTTACAATGGAAATCTTTCTAACCTAACTACTTTCGTTCCCTTCTCACTTATGCTTTTCCTTTTTCTCTCTCTTTTTCTCTTGTCTATCTACTTTCTGGAATATTATCTATCCCTAACCTACTCACTCACCCTCTTCCCTTAACTCTTCTGTTTGCGCTTCTTACTCAGTTTCCACTATGTCTACGACTAAATCTCTTTCTAGAATTTCCGTAGCATCCTTTGCGAGTAAGATTTATTTTGTCATCCTTATCAGCCTCTCGGTCCCTTCCTTTGTTTCCAATAAGGCTTTTGTGTTTCTCATTCCTGCCTCTGTCTCCTGCATGTGTTTTAGTCTTATTTGTTCGTACTTCACGCATTTCCATATAACATGTTCCGGGGAGTCTGTCTCTCCGCAGCTGCGTAGGTCTGATTCTACGAAGTTAAATCGCATTCTGAAAGTTTGAAAACTTCCATGTCCACTAAGAATTTGCATTAGATACTTGTTCGGTTTAAGCCACGTCTTTTTCCTTCTTTCTTCCACGTTTGGCATTATTTCATACGTATGTCTGCCCTTTATAGAGTTATCCCACCTCGACAGCCACACTTTCCTCAATTCCTTGTCCAATTCACACCTTGCATTATATTTTCTCTTCCATTCATTGCCTGGTAGAGGATTCTCCACCGTCTGGTATGTGTAGTCCATGTATTTAAATTCCTTGTTCTTCCTTATGTAATACATTCCTATTCTTTTTTCACATTCCAGATGTATCGGCAAGTGACCCGTTATCATTGTGATGGACTCAGCCGAAGTGGTTCTATATGCTCCCGTTGTTTTCATTAGAGCAAATCTTTGTGACATTATGAGCTTTTTCTTTTGGACTTTATTTGCGAGTTTAAACCGTCCTGCTGCTGCGTACGTTATAATTGGTATATATACCCCTTTATATATTATTTCCAGAGAACGATAGCCCAAGCCCCACTCGTCTCTAGCTAATCTCGCTAACCTTTGGAAGATTCCTCTGGTTTTGATTGAGATCTCCGTGACATGATGCTGCACACTTAGGCCTTTGACAAATGAAACTCCCAGATATTTTACTGGTTCCTGTCTTTTAATTCTCTTGCCATTTATTTTAATTTTTGGGTAACATTTTTCATGGAATGTTCCCTTGACTAAGAGCATGCCACATTTATCTGGTGCATGTTTCATTTTGACCTTTTTGCTCCATCTCTCTATCATGTCAATTGCAGTTTGTCCTCTTATTTCTAGTTCTCTCCTGGAGTCTCCTTCTACTATTACTGCCTGGTCATCTGCATAGGCTATCGTCTCATGACCTTCTCTCTCTAATGCCTGAAGTATTTCGTCGAACACCACGTTCCATAGGATCGGCCCCAGTAGTGAGCCCTGGGGACAACCTTTTTCACATCTTTACTCGCAAAGTTGCCACATTCGGAAATGATTACTTTCCTATTACAGAGGTAATCCCTAATTATTTCGTACAGTCTCCAGGGGCATCTCATGTGTCTTAGCTTTTCCAGTACTCCCGGCCACCATACGTTATCAAATGCTCCCTTTATGTCCAGAAACATTATGATCACGTATTTCTTGTTGGATTGTTTCACTTTATTAACTACATAGACTATCGCATCTTCTGTGGATCTATTCTTCCTGAAGCCGTATTGTTTATCTGAAAGACTGGGTTCCACTACTTTTTCCAGTTTTCTGATTATCAGTCCTTCCAGTATTTTGCCTAATATAGATAAAAGGCATATTGGTCTATACGAGCTTAGGAGACTTGGGTCTTTATCGATTCCTTTCTTTAGAGTAATGACATTTCCAACTTTCCACATGTTCGGAAATATGCCATTCTTTAAACAGCTATTGTATATCTTTAACAGATCTTCGCCGACTACCTCTAGAGCACTTTTTATTATTGTCAGATCGAAACAGTCTATTCCTGGAGCTTTACCTGGCTTCATTTTCTTTACCACTTGTACCATCTCTGTTATTGTAAACTCCTCCGTTTCTCTGTATTCGTCTGTATATCTATTGTTTTGCAGCCTTATATTCGCTTGCTCTTGTGTCTCTGAGTATATTTCATCGTCGGGGAACAGTCGGTCTAGTATCTGTTTTGCTGTGTCTTCCCAAGTCATCGTGTATCCACTGTCTGTTAGAATATTACTTGCGATGTCTCTAATCCTTGCCTTTTTGGCGGCCAGTTTGTACGGTAAGCTCCATGGATTGTCATTGCCTTGTTTAGTTACGAACTCTTCCCATTTATGGGTCTTTGTCGAGTCAATTTGTCTTGTATACTGTCTCTTGGCCGACTTATAAACCCTATTCTTATATTCCCTTTGTTCTGGGTTTCTTTCCTTTTGAAATTGCCGTCTCAGTTTGTTTGTGTATTTTTTGGCCTTAGTCAGTTCTTCATTCCACCATGGGACTTTCCTATTTGATTTATTCTTAGTTGGTATGGCTTTGTCACATGCCATCCTTATGCCATTGGTTATGTTTCTCAAGCCGGCGATCGTTGAGCCTGTATCGTGATAGTTCGGATTTGGTTTCCAGTTTTCTCTTAGAGTGTGTACAAATAAACCCCAGTTAGCCTTGCTGATCATGTAACGCCTCATATTTTCGCTGTTTCTGTATCTTCCGCTTACAGCTATTTCTCCTATCTCGAACGTTATAGTCCTGTGATCACTGGAAGTCTAGTTCTTTTGAACTTTCCAGTTATGTATTCTTTCGATCATATTAGGTGAGGCTATTGTTACATCTACGTGTCCTTCTCCGACTTCACTTGCGACCGTTGCTATGCTATTAGGGTCATTTATCACGCACAAATTATTCTGGATTATAAACTCTTCTAGCTTTTCTCCTTTTGCGTCTGTGTCTACTGGACCCCATAGGGCAGATCGGGCATTAGAATCGATACCAATAATAAAGTTCTTTCCTTCCAGTGCATTAATAATTGTTTGCAACGTGTTAAGATGCACTTCGATATCATCCTTTAGTTGGAAGTATCCACTTATAAGATATACCTTATATGGCATTGAGACTTCAGCAACCGCAAAGTGTGTCATGCAGAGATTTGATATTTGCAAAACTACTGCGTTCGGGTCTGTTATTGCTATAGCAGCCCATGGGTTTTCCTTTCCAGAGACAATTCTTAATCCCATTCCGTAATCCATCACTTTATTCGACCTTGTATACGGCTCTTGTAACATTAATGCTTGTATCCCAGTTTCATACGCTTTTTGCCTGATTTCGGGTACTACCCTTCTCGATCGCCTGGCATTTAATTGAGCCACATATAACCGATTTTTATTCTCCGTAATCCGTGTTATTCACAAGTCTTTCCAGTGCTTTTATATAGCATGGACATTTGGTGTCTAAGACATTGTGTTCTGACTTTTTCTTGGCCTTTAAGCAGTTGATACACTTCTTTTGGCTGTTCTTATTCGGGCATTTTTCAAAGGAGTGGCCTTTTTCGGCACAATGAGAAAAGTGGACCTCATTATGGCATACTTTACTTATGTGTCCGTATCCTTGGCACTTGTAACACCTGGAGACTAATACGAAATCCTGCACTTTACACGATTGATAGTCTACAAAAATTCTCCTTTTTTCTAACAATCTATTTCTCATTTGCGGTGTTACTTCTATCACCCAATTTGTCCTAGTTCCCTCTTTCTTTCCTGTCCTGAATTTCGGGGTTACTTGTTTTTGGGCTTCCTCTTGTGTGCATGGATTTTGCACGTAACACATGCGTGTTCCACAGTATCTGGAGAGTTTATTCTCCAGATATGTTCCTAGGGGCACTGAAAGATGTCCACTGAGGGAACTTACGCCTCCCTTGATGCGCACTGAGGCTGGAAAGCGATCTTTCCAGGTTCAGGGAGCGCATTTATGGAACTCACTGCCGGCAGAGATCAGAAACTTATTGTCACTGAGGGGCTTAAAGACATCTGTCCGGAGGTACCTCCTAGAACTAGAATAGCGTGGTCATTGTTTATTTATATTATTTATTTATTTATTCTTATGTATTCATATCCACCTATGATCTTGTATTTTATTGTATAACTGTATTTTATTTTATTTTATTTTTATTTGTATCGTCCCATGTACACTGTTTGCGAGAGTGAATGTATTTAAGGGATGATTGGTGATGGATGGATGCACGAATTTAAATATGTTTGAATTACATTGTTATCATCTGACTGATAGATGTATATGACCGAAGATTTATTTGTATTATATTTTATTATAATGACTTACTGTGATATGCACTGTATTAACTTAAAACTGTGATATTACTTATTTGACCAAAAGCTAATGACTGTGATATCAATGTGCAATGACTAATGTTTTTATATACATGATTATTTTAAATATAATGTATTTTATTTTTGTAATGTACAAATAAATATATATATATGGGGTATTCCACGTGAAGTGGTCCGATCAAAATTTTAAAATGCCCCAAATTTTGGGTACACATTGCAAATGTTTTTCAGAATACAGAAAAAAATTTTTAGGTACTGGAATTTATTAGTTCAAAAGTTATTCTAACCTCAAAAAGTGAACTTTTTCCAGTTTTTTTCAACACCAGCTGGGTTCATCGCTATTTAACTCAAAATCTATCAACTTTTACTATAGAACATTATATGTAACATTCGTTGCTAATTATGTCTAGAATTTATCCTTTTGGGTTAGAATTTCCAATCTCAAGGTTAATGACAAATAAACTACATGTCAACATTCAACTTAAAAAAAAACTAACTTCGCCACAATTGATTTTTTTATCCAAAAGTCCAAAAGAAAGCTTGGAGCAATACCTTTCAAATGATCTGTAGCATTTTTATGGCCTTCAATTCTGCAAAAAGTTATGATAATTTAAAGAAAGACAAAAAATTCACAAAAATTAACATGGTATTTCCCATTTAAATTTTTAAAAAAATTTCGTGTTTCTTTAAATTATCATAACTTTTTGCAGAATTGAAGGCCATAAAAATGCTACAGATCATTTGAAAGGTATTGCTCCAAGCTTTCTTTTGGACTTTTGGATAAAAAAATCAATTGTGGCGAAGTTAGTTTTTTTTTAAGTTGAATGTTGACATGTAGTTTATTTGTCATTAACCTTGAGATTGGAAATTCTAACCCAAAAGGATAAATTCTAGACATAATTAGCAACGAATGTTACATATAATGTTCTATAGTAAAAGTTGATAGATTTTGAGTTAAATAGCGATGAACCCAGCTGGTGTTGAAAAAAACTGGAAAAAGTTCACTTTTTGAGGTTAGAATAACTTTTGAACTAATAAATTCCAGTACCTAAAAATTTTTTTCTGTATTCTGAAAAACATTTGCAATGTGTACCCAAAATTTGGGGCATTTTAAAATTTTGATCGGACCACTTCACGTGGAATACCCCATATATATATATATATATATATATCCCACCTCGCTATAAGAACAGTCACTTCTATCAGAGGATATTTAAAAAAAATGAACTTATTAGATGATTTTGTCATTAAAACTAATTATTATTATTCAAATAATTAAGTGTTTACATTTATTATCTTAAATTCCACGCGCAAAGTATTGAGCGAACGCGCGAGTAGAGAGAGAGAGACATCCTGGATAGATATAGCGTCTATATATAAATATAAACTATAAATTTAAACATTTAGATAATTTATTTAACTATTAAATATCAAATAAAGAAAATATCCCCGATACTGGGATCGAACTCCGCTAGTAGCGTACCAATCTCTGCTGGTTAAGCTATAACAATCTCTTACGTGCGTAGATTTAATATGTCTATATTAGGTACAAGTGTTTACTAACCAAGACACCCTAGATCTTTATTGCAATAGCTTTCGCATGAAACAAATCAAGCTTGGGTTGTCATAGCAGATACCTAAGAAGTACTACTAAGAGAGAGAGAGAGAGAGAGAGAGAGAGAGAAAGAGAGATTTGATTTGATTTGATTTGTTTTTATTTGGGTAATTTGGGGTGAAACCCCGTATACACAGACGAACTCTTAAAAGAGCTCTAAGTACAAACTTGTTGATACATAATAAAGTACATAATTAAAATTAAACAATAATATTTCCATAAAAAAAAAATATTTACAAGCATAATAAAGAAATAATAATTACAGAAAAGTCGCATTGTAAAAAATGTATTCGCGATGTAACAAATATAATAACAAAGTAGAATAAAACAAAATAAAATAAGGTAATATAATATAATATAATATAACAAATAAAATTAATAAAAAAAATAATTTAACAAGATAAGTATTTAAGAAAGAAAAATCAAAGAACGCAATTTGAAAAAAAAACGCAAAAACTAAAATCGGTTGGCTTAATTAACTAGGATAAATCGATAGCTAAATAAATAAATAAAAGCCGTAACATTCAAACATCAAGAATCCGGTAAGGAAAGGCAGGCGATTCCCTCATTTACTACTCTCGCGTCCCAAGTCTGACGATCGAGCTCAGAAAGATATGATGTGAGAGAGGCTTTGAAAGAATTAAAGAGAGAGAGAGAGAGAGATTGACTTTTATTTGGCCTTTGGGGTTGAAACCCCGTAGGCACTTGAAATGATTTATACATTTTGGTTTTATAGCAAAAAGTGTAAAAATAATATAAAATAACCAAATAATATAAAATAACAATAATAATAACAAAATTTCTAATATATTTTAACAACTTGAAAACTAAACTTAAAACTAAATTGCGCATTTGCCAATAGAACAGTGCTCTCAGTGGATGAAAAAGCATAAATAATAACATGACAATAAAATCAATGTAATAAAATAGAGTTAATTGAATAAAATAACATAATATAAAATAAATTAATTGTCACATTAAGAATTACAAAAATGCAATAATTACACACATAAATAAATACACATCAGACGCCGAGAACAATTATCACAGTATTATATTCTAGTCGAGGTGAGGGATTTGAGGTGATGTTATGCCCTCATTACACATTCTATTTTCCCAGGCAGTTTGGTCAAGTCCAAACAGGTGATTGAATAATAAACTTTTGAAATGACTGACAGATGATGTGTCGAATGATAATGGAGGAATTTCTTTTATGATTTTAGATGCAGTAATGACAAATGATTTATTTAATGCCTCGGAACGAGAGAGAGAGAGATTTGATTTGATTTTCTTTATTTTGGGTAATTTGGGGTGAAACCCTGTATACACAGATGAACTCTTGAAAGAGTTCTAACTACAACATGTTGATACATAATTATATAGTACAAAATATAATAAAAATAACAACAATAAAATTTTTATAAAAAATAAAAAATATTTACAAGTAAAATAACAATAAAAAGTAATAAATAAATAAAAGTCGCATTGTAAAAAGAAAATGAATACGTATTGTAATAATTGTAGTAGTAAAATAGAATGAAATACAATAAAATGAGAAAATATAACAAATAAATTAATAACAAAAATAAATTAACAAGGTAAAACGATAATAACTCATAGCACGCAAATGTAGAAACGCCATAAAATAGCTAAAATTGGTTGGCTTAACTAAATAGAATTAAATCGCACAATCAAAAATCTGGCAGGGAAGGGCAAGCGATTCACTCATTTACCACTCTCACTTCCCAAGTCTGACGATCGAGCTCAGAAAGATACGATATGAGTGAGGCTTTGAATGAATTAAAGAGGAGAGGATCAAAGTTTGTGAAAGGAAGATGGTTGATGAGGCGAGAAGCAGTGATAATGAAGGAGATGTTAAAAACCTCAGTCCGAGGAGGAAGATAGAAAAGGAATGAGGGTGGAAGACGTGAGGAAGAACGGGCAGGAAACGAAGCATCGCGAATAATGAAATGACTAGCAATATAGGAAGGAAAAATTATGGGAGATGATGTTATATGCGCAGGTAGCAATAAAAAGGGATCTTCTAAGCTCGACCGACAGCCAGCCTAACTTAAGACGGTACGGTGTCACATGCTCCCGCCATGGAATATTACCCCATACAAAGCGAATGCACGCATTCAGTAGACGCTGTAATTTCAAATTCCTGGTAGCATCCAGATCGTGGTAAACAGCGCAGGCGTAGTCGAAATGCGGGAAAATTAGAGCTTCGACAAGGCTCTTTCTGTTCTGACGTGAAAGCGCTCTTTTAAAAAATCTTAAGGAGTGAAGAACTCCATGAACTCGCTGCGACACCGATGCGACCTGACGAGACCAGTCCAGTGTGGGTGTAATCCATATGCCCAAAGATTTGACCTCAGATTCATAGTTAAGGAAATCATTCCCTATTGAAACCTTCGGGGCAGAATCAAAGTCAATGCGCGAAATGAAAGCCTGACTTCCCAAGATCATCACTTTCGTCTTTTTAACATTCAAATTTAGACCATTTAGTCTCGCCCAGTTGTTTATCACATTAGTGTCTTCCGAAATCCTTTGTACACCCTGAGCAAGATCAAAATTTGGTGCATTTTAAAATTTTGATCGGATCGCTTCACGTGGAATGCCCCATATATATGGGATATTAATTTTTTTGAGGATGTGATATAATCATTTTTTGAAATACTTTTATTCAAACATATGTAAATGGAACTAATATACGCTAAATCTGTATAAATTTTTTCTTTATTCTTAACTGTCTAATTTTAAAACCGATATGGTGAAAATCTCGTATTTAACTGCGTATTTCACCTCCACTTTAACGTTCTTCTTACAGCTTGTCAATATAAATAAACTTCACCTTGCCTACGTATTTCCAGTAATCCGCTTATACTCTTTCATAAATCCAAACATTCATTCCAAATAATAGAACCATACATTAATAATACCGTGCTCTATATAACCATGAAAACTGTAGTAGTTGCTAGTAAACAAAGCCTAATATTCTGGTACAACAAACAGGACATTCGGATAGTACATACTATTTTAATTAAAATATAATAGTAGGGTTTCACCCCAAATTACCCAAAATAAAGAAAATCAAATCAAATCTCTCTCTCTCTCGTTCCGAGGCATTAAATAAATCATTTGTCATTACTTTTTTATGTCTCTTAGTGACTTTTAGTTCAATTCAATATATTAATTTAACAATTTTTACTTCAAGCTCATTAACATTAAAACAATTAAACATGAAAATTGTTTCTATAAATAAAACATATATTTAATACTGTACAGTTTTAATTTTGATATTACATGTACGTTGGAAATTGATGAGTTACAAATTTTATTGTATTTACAAGGTCATAACATGCCAGAAGTAGATGAAATTAATGCAGAATGTGAATCAAATGATAACAAAAAGCAAATTATCTGCGAGTATTGCAGTCTACCTAACAGTGAATGGAAAGACGGCTTCTGTACAAATTGTTCTAATGTACGAAATAATAATTTGAATGTAACAGATAGTCCAAACCGACAACTTTTGGATTTCGCACAAAATATATCTACTAATCATATGGGTGATTCTAGTCATGACTATTTATCAAATCAACAATTACATGAATTTATTTCAACAATTGTAAGTATATATTTACTATTTATATACTACCTTAAAATGTATAAATATATAAATATTTTAGTATAAAGCTGGAGCATCAACCTGTTTATGTTAAATATTTTGCGTATAACAGTTCGAATTTAAGGAAAACAATGGAATGTCATTGCGTTAGCAGGTGAAAATGAGAGATTGAGATTCATTGATTTATTAATTGAATACAATTTATTAGGTTTGAATAGCATTAATTACAATAAAGGTGCAATTCACCTGACGATACGAGTTTAGTACGGCAGAATTTATGTCTGTGTTGTTATCATCGAAATATGTCGGATTCCCAGGATTTCTAAACATTTTTTCCTTTACTTATATTAGGAGACTCACAATTAATTATGTATTCCATTGATTACACCAGACAAAGATGCCAAATTTAGAATCTACCATTTTTCATCTTTATTATGTAAAATAATATGTACAGAATTATAGATTCTTTAGTTGTAGTATCCCTTACATTAAAAATCATCGAAATGTTAAACATCTTGTGTATAATATTCAGCAGATTTAAATTTTTTAGCTTTAATAGGTTTTTAAATTACTAAATTCAATAAAAATAACAGTAATTTAAATTTCACATAATTTCATGTTCCTTCTGCAAATACCGTTTGGTATTGACATATTTCAAAAACTTTGTATTAAAACTGTAAAATTTATTAGCTCTACAATGTAAAGGTATTCCTTGTATTAATATTTTTTATTTCAATGAAATTGTATTCATTTTTATTAGATAAGTCATTTTCTTTAGTAATTTCATTTTGATTTTGGTTAATATTGTTATTATTATAAGATGGTGTAATAAAAGTGCAATCATTAAAGCATTACCCATTGGGGATCAGGATGGACAGCTCGATTTTAATTAAAATATAATAGTAGGGTTTCACCCCAAATTACCCAAAATAAAGAAAATCAAATCAAATCTCTCTCTCTCTCGTTCCGAGGCATTAAATAAATCATTTGTCATTACTTTTTTATGTCTCTTAGTGACTTTTAGTTCAATTCAATATATTAATTTAACAATTTTTACTTCAAGCTCATTAACATTAAAACAATTAAACATGAAAATTGTTTCTATAAATAAAACATATATTTAATACTGTACAGTTTTAATTTTGATATTACATGTACGTTGGAAATTGATGAGTTACAAATTTTATTGTATTTACAAGGTCATAACATGCCAGAAGTAGATGAAATTAATGCAGAATGTGAATCAAATGATAACAAAAAGCAAATTATCTGCGAGTATTGCAGTCTACCTAACAGTGAATGGAAAGACGGCTTCTGTACAAATTGTTCTAATGTACGAAATAATAATTTGAATGTAACAGATAGTCCAAACCGACAACTTTTGGATTTCGCACAAAATATATCTACTAATCATATGGGTGATTCTAGTCATGACTATTTATCAAATCAACAATTACATGAATTTATTTCAACAATTGTAAGTATATATTTACTATTTATATACTACCTTAAAATGTATAAATATATAAATATTTTAGTATAAAGCTGGAGCATCAACCTGTTTATGTTAAATATTTTGCGTATAACAGTTCGAATTTAAGGAAAACAATGGAATGTCATTGCGTTAGCAGGTGAAAATGAGAGATTGAGATTCATTGATTTATTAATTGAATACAATTTATTAGGTTTGAATAGCATTAATTACAATAAAGGTGCAATTCACCTGACGATACGAGTTTAGTACGGCAGAATTTATGTCTGTGTTGTTATCATCGAAATATGTCGGATTCCCAGGATTTCTAAACATTTTTTCCTTTACTTATATTAGGAGACTCACAATTAATTATGTATTCCATTGATTACACCAGACAAAGATGCCAAATTTAGAATCTACCATTTTTCATCTTTATTATGTAAAATAATATGTACAGAATTATAGATTCTTTAGTTGTAGTATCCCTTACATTAAAAATCATCGAAATGTTAAACATCTTGTGTATAATATTCAGCAGATTTAAATTTTTTTAGCTTTAATAGGTTTTTAAATTACTAAATTCAATAAAAATAACAGTAATTTAAATTTCACATAATTTCATGTTCCTTCTGCAAATACCGTTTGGTATTGACATATTTCAAAAACTTTGTATTAAAACTGTAAAATTTATTAGCTCTACAATGTAAAGGTATTCCTTGTATTAATATTTTTTATTTCAATGAAATTGTATTCATTTTTATTAGATAAGTCATTTTCTTTAGTAATTTCATTTTGATTTTGGTTAATATTGTTATTATTATAAGATGGTGTAATAAAAGTGCAATCATTAAAGCATTACCCATTGGGGATCAGGATGGACAGCTCGATTTTAATAAAAACACATACAATTAAGCTAGATTTAAGTTATCTAATTAATGATAACTAAAACAAAATATCACGGTCATCTGCCGGTTACTTACAGCATATCATACATCCAAACACTTCGCGATTACAGCACACACACGCACAAACGAATTAAGCCTTGTTGGAAACTGGATGAAGGGAAGGTTTAGGAAATCTCACGTAAGGATACGATCACCAGGTCGCTCTATCACTCTCGGTCAATCCAAATGTCGCGTAATACAAAGTTGGCGTTTTCCTGGCACTACGGATCCCCGAGTAGTCGAGTCGAGTCAGTTCAACGATTCCAACTTGGCAAGTTTTCTTGGCCGATCCGCCGCGTGACTACCGTATACAGTTGCGCACATCTTCTCTCTCGTTTGCATGTCTTTATCATTTACTCGACAAGCTGGAGTTTACCGCTCGACATCAAAATCGGGCACAGGAACAGTTCGATACTCGGTAAGCTTAACTTGTTACTCTTATCTAATAAGCCCGAATTAATATTGGGCGTGCCCGAGTCTTTTTTTCATTACAGGTGCAGTGTACGAGAGAATGCGGCCGCACGTTCAATCCTTAGTTCCGCGTAGCTGATTAATATTTCACTAGCTCGTATTATTATCGCTGGATACCTGGACATCTTATTCGAAGCTGGAAGGACTACTAGAGAATCACGGAGATGAAAAGAGATGTTGGAATATGAATTACAAAAAGAGGCACCAGAAGGATACTTTTACGTGCTCGAGTACTGCTCATAAGCCAGTACAGGTGTGCAGGTACGCGTCAACATCAGGAGTCCGAGCTCCTGTATCACGGTCTGGCCTAGCTAGATTCCATTTGAGTCCTTGCTCATTCTTGCACGCCACGGGCTTTGGCATGCTTAACTTTACTCAGTTTAAAAAATATAATTTGATTCTAGTCATGACTATTTATCAAATCAACAATTACATGAATTTATTTCAACAATTGTAAGTATATATTTACTATTTATATACTACCTTAAAATGTATAAATATATAAATATTTTAGTATAAAGCTGGAGCATCAACCTGTTTATGTTAAATATTTTGCGTATAACAGTTCGAATTTAAGGAAAACAATGGAATGTCATTGCGTTAGCAGGTGAAAATGAGAGATTGAGATTCATTGATTTATTAATTGAATACAATTTATTAGGTTTGAATAGCATTAATTACAATAAAGGTGCAATTCACCTGACGATACGAGTTTAGTACGGCAGAATTTATGTCTGTGTTGTTATCATCGAAATATGTCGGATTCCCAGGATTTCTAAACATTTTTTCCTTTACTTATATTAGGAGACTCACAATTAATTATGTATTCCATTGATTACACCAGACAAAGATGCCAAATTTAGAATCTACCATTTTTCATCTTTATTATGTAAAATAATATGTACAGAATTATAGATTCTTTAGTTGTAGTATCCCTTACATTAAAAATCATCGAAATGTTAAACATCTTGTGTATAATATTCAGCAGATTTAAATTTTTTTAGCTTTAATAGGTTTTTAAATTACTAAATTCAATAAAAATAACAGTAATTTAAATTTCACATAATTTCATGTTCCTTCTGCAAATACCGTTTGGTATTGACATATTTCAAAAACTTTGTATTAAAACTGTAAAATTTATTAGCTCTACAATGTAAAGGTATTCCTTGTATTAATATTTTTATTTCAATGAAATTGTATTCATTTTTATTAGATAAGTCATTTTCTTTAGTAATTTCATTTTGATTTTGGTTAATATTGTTATTATTATAAGATGGTGTAATAAAAGTGCAATCATTAAAGCATTACCCATTGGGGATCAGGATGGACAGCTCGATTTTAATAAAAACACATACAATTAAGCTAGATTTAAGTTATCTAATTAATGATAACTAAAACAAAATATCACGGTCATCTGCCGGTTACTTACAGCATATCATACATCCAAACACTTCGCGATTACAGCACACACACGCACAAACGAATTAAGCCTTGTTGGAAACTGGATGAAGGGAAGGTTTAGGAAATCTCACGTAAGGATACGATCACCAGGTCGCTCTATCACTCTCGGTCAATCCAAATGTCGCGTAATACAAAGTTGGCGTTTTCCTGGCACTACGGATCCCCGAGTAGTCGAGTCGAGTCAGTTCAACGATTCCAACTTGGCAAGTTTTCTTGGCCGATCCGCCGCGTGACTACCGTATACAGTTGCGCACATCTTCTCTCTCGTTTGCATGTCTTTATCATTTACTCGACAAGCTGGAGTTTACCGCTCGACATCAAAATCGGGCACAGGAACAGTTCGATACTCGGTAAGCTTAACTTGTTACTCTTATCTAATAAGCCCGAATTAATATTGGGCGTGCCCGAGTCTTTTTTTCATTACAGGTGCAGTGTACGAGAGAATGCGGCCGCACGTTCAATCCTTAGTTCCGCGTAGCTGATTAATATTTCACTAGCTCGTATTATTATCGCTGGATACCTGGACATCTTATTCGAAGCTGGAAGGACTACTAGAGAATCACGGAGATGAAAAGAGATGTTGGAATATGAATTACAAAAAGAGGCACCAGAAGGATACTTTTACGTGCTCGAGTACTGCTCATAAGCCAGTACAGGTGTGCAGGTACGCGTCAACATCAGGAGTCCGAGCTCCTGTATCACGGTCTGGCCTAGCTAGATTCCATTTGAGTCCTTGCTCATTCTTGCACGCCACGGGCTTTGGCATGCTTAACTTTACTCAGTTTAAAAAATATAATTTGATTTTAGTTATGTGGCATGCAGTTATAACTGGCATGTCACATCATGTTCTTCGTAACATTATTGAAATAAATATTTAATGCATTAAAAAGTAGAATTATATAGTAGAATAGTAAAATCAGCATTTATACTACAATGGAACTTTAATAATAAAAAAGGATTGTAAAGAACTACGTAGCTATTAATAGCAGTTCATTTTTTTGATATTCATTATGTATTATTTTTGTCTCATTACTTTTTCAAATAATGGGTATCCAGTTTTTTGAAAAGATGTTGAAATTATTTAAGAATATTTGTTGTATATTTATTATTTTCCATGCATGCAAATATTGTATTCTATTCACCCTATGGACCATACGGCATAAATTATTTTTTAATATGTGACGTTGTATTCGCGAACCCGGTAATAATAATTGATTTTGTTAATTAGTAATAACCGTTGTGTTGCGTTGCTCAATACCGCGAACACAATTTATTTATTTCGCAAAGGTTGCGGGCAAGTATCGGCAGGAAAAAGTTCGCTGGGACGCACGGTATGGAGGTTTGAGGCGATCCTCCTTGCCTCGACACGATTAAATTAGAAGATAAATATGTTGGCGGGAGCGGGGAGAACACAATAAATACTACGAATTATTTAAAATAAAAATGAAGCATTTATTATGGATTACTATCAAAATGGGCCATCCAGGCCTCGTGCCGCGACAATTTTGTAACGCGCGGGCGGAAGTCCCGGGAGGTCTGCCGAATCGACACCCTCGCATACAGCAGACTAGCTTCTAGAACCCGCTGTTCAGGTACTGGCGTACCCGAAGACACTCCCGGGTTTCACTCAGACACTCGGGGGAGGGGGGGGGGTCACGATTTATAAGAACGGACTTACCGGTTGACGCCCCGAAGATGGCCCAGCCGATCTCGGTCCCGGTGGTCTACTGAGCAGCGGACTGTGATACCTTGTTGGCAGAAGTGATGCACAGGCGACCTAATGCCGCGGCGACCGCTCTGCAACCCCGTTCGCTCTCGCGCACAACCCCGTCCTTCACTCACACTATTTCACTCGTGCACGCACACGCAACCGCACGAGGATAATCCGGATGCCGTCTACTTCCCTCGAGAAGGCCGAGTCTCTTCTATTGTCGACAGGAAGGAATACGGTCTTTGAGGATACGGATCACTCCTGTCCTACATCTCGTGCCACGTCAGCTGGGAGGTTGACAGCGGCCTCTAGCAACATGCGACATTCCCTAAGAGTGTCCGTCTCGTTGCTGGATTGTGGGCCTTGTACCGTTGTCCCAGCTGAGGGAGCCGGTACTTCCGAGGACGTACGGGGTTTCGACTAATTTCCCGGCTTTGGCGTCGGCTGACGAGATGGCATAAGAACAGTTGTCTCAACGGTATAAGTCCGGGGAAAGACGACACTCGACGATTCGCTTGCGACAAGCTTTTGCTAACCGTTACTCTACCGTCACAATACTTTCCTACTTATCATTACATCGTTTGAGTTGAATATCTTCGCTCGTTTTTCACTTTGATACTTATTTTTACTATCTTGCCTACGGAATACATTTTCATATCGAGTTGGTTTTTCTATACATACAAAATTGTGGTATCCAGTGTAACAACTCAGACTCCATCACCAGTCTACAACAAAAATTTCCTTCCTTGAGCCAAAATAATGAGTGCTTGGAGTAGTGGTGAATCAGAACCAGAAGAGGAGTATGCTTACGATAGGACTGGTGAATCACAACCAAATGCTTCTTCAGAAATCTTTGATGATCCTGAGGAAGAAGACGGTGTATTTTTCGATTCTGTTTATTTCTCTTCAATAAAAGACTTTGTAGGTCATGATAATTTTTATGAAAATATTCCTATACCAGAGCATACTCCATTTACTTACTTACAATTCTTTATGGATTCGAATATTTTAAAAGTAATTTTGGAACAAACAAATCTCTTCCACAAGTAAAATCACGATCCATTCCATTCTAATATGGCTCCATGGAAAGATGTAACAGTAGAAGAATTGCGAATCTTTCTTGCTCTAATTACCAATAAGGGCCAAGTTCGCAAGTGTAATGTCAAAGATTATTGGAGTATGGATTCTCTATTATCCACTGCAATAATCAGAAAATACATGACCCGTAATATATATCTCCAAATTTTACGTTTTCTGCATTTTGAAAATAATAGAGACAATGCATCATCCTACAAGAACCACCCTCTGAGAAAAAGTAAGCCTGTAATAGATTTTCTAAATCAGAAATTTTCCTCTACTTTGCATTCTGGGAAAAATGTTTGCATTGATGAAAGTTTGTTGCTGTGGAAAGGAAGATTGAAGTTCAAGCAATATTTACCCTTGAAAAGACACAGGTTTGCTATAAAATTTTTCGAATTGGTTGATTGTGAGACTGGATTCTTATTACGATTCATTATCTATACAGGAGTTGATATGAAAAATTTGATTTGGGAATCCCTGGAGATGTAGTAGTTGATTTCGATATATTCATAGACATAGATAATTGGTTCTTGTCTTCTTAACTTGCTAATTTTCTCCATGACAAAGATACCGGTATCTGTAGGACCGTGAAGAAAACCAGAAAAGGAATGTCCAAGCTTGGTTAGCAATAATGTGGATGGACAAGAAAAAAGTTTACATGATAACAACAGTCCATGAAGTTGGTTACGCAAGTACAGGAAGAAAAAATTGGACTACTAATAAAGATGTTATAAAACCAATATGTATAGTGGACTACAATAAAAATATCAGAGGGATTGACAACATAGATAGACAACTTTCATTGACAGAAACGATGAGAAAATCTACTAAATGATATCGAAAACTTTTTTTTCACTTACCTGATTTTGTTCTGGTAAATTCTCATGCATTACAAAAAATGAAAAGTATCATTAACAAAAAGATTTCTTATCCTCATTTTCATTTAGAAGTGGTGAGAGGCTTACTGGGGAATTCTAAGACAATTGATCAAGGGAAAAAGAAAGAAGGCAATTGCTGTTTATGCCTCATGAATAAAACCAGACATGTTTTGAAACGTATCACACCAAGGAAGTTAAAGGAAGCTGCTTTGATCAAGTTGAAAAAAAACTATAAAAAATAAAATAAAATTATAATGTCAGATGTTATCGATAGATTCATATAGATCTTAAAGGAGCAATGTGAGAAAAATACAAAATAGACTTCTGACAAAATGGAAAAATGTATAAAAAGAATAGGAAAATATAAAAAATTAAAAAAAATTAAAAAGGAGCTACATTACTCTCTACGTCCTCGTCGTTAGCTCTGTGTAAAGCAGAAGGAGAGTAGAAGGCCTAAAACTCCACATTTCTAAAAGAAAACGCTCGAATCAAAACACATAAACCCTGAGATGACCATATACCCAGAAGAATGAGTATAATTATGTCTATTCACAATCAAACAGGTGTCAGATTCAGATGTAGCACCTCGGGATACACTTAGATACAATTTTTTTCAAATATATATGATACTTTCTGCATTTGACCATATATAATACTTCATCTTAAAAATGGTGGATAAAAAACCGACAATCCCCATTAAAGTTTTTTAGAATTCTTATACTTTTAATCTTCCACCCCCTCCCCTCCTTCTCACATCATTGAAATGGGGGATAAAAAAGAACAGTTGGTAGATTATTATTCGCCTGTACCAAAATCCCCTTTAAAATATTTTAGGAATTTTTCTAATTATCCCCCACCCTACACCCTCCTCTACTATCTACCTTTAAGTGGAGAATAAATAAAGACTGGTTGTCACATTGTTAATCACCGTAACTGAAATTCCCTAGTAAAGTATTTTTAGAATTCTTATATTTTTTTATCTCTCCGCCTCCTTCTTTCATCTTTAAAATGGAGGATATAAAAGAATGGTTGCCATATTGTTATTTACATGTTCCGGAAACTCCCATTAAAGTTTTTTTCAGAATCCTTATAGTTTTAATCTCCCTTCCCTTCTACTTCCTGCATCTTTAAAAAAGGGAAAAAGAGTGGTTGTCATATTGTTATTCACCTGTACCGAAACCCCTATGAAAATTTTTGCAATTTTTTAAATTTTGCACTCCTCTCTCTTACCCCTCTCCCCAATCTACAATTAAATTGCGGATAAATAGAGGCTGGTTGTCATATTGTTATTCTCCGAAACCGAAAATCCCCATTAGAGTTTCTTTTGCAATTCTTATATTTTTAATCCTTTTCCATCCTTCTTTTATCTTTAAAATGGGGGATAAAAAAGAATGGTTGTCATATTCTAATTCACCTATACCGATAACCCCTATATAATATTTTAAAATTTTTTCTAATTTAACCCCCCCCTCCTGTTTCCTCCCACACCTATCATTACATGTGGAATAAATGAAGAGTGGTTGTCGTATTCAGTGTTAACCCTTCCACTCCACATATACATCCCAGGTAGCACTGTCCGTCTCGGAGACGTTTTTAAAACGTTATTAAGAGTTTTAAGCGTTTTAAAAACGTCTAGAAACGACTTTAAGATGTTTTGTGCTGACTGGGATATAGTTTAAATCTTGCAGCTTGTGGGATACCGGACACTGGACACCGCCCCACGGACGCTGGACACCTGACACCGAAGAACGGACGAATTTTAATATAATATAAATATATAGATAGATAATGTATAAAAACTAATCATTTAATTTTTTTATCTACCTTCCTTACGCATTTTACATCTTTGCAACAGGGTACGATGAAAAATATGTGTAAAAAATGTCTATTCAAATTTGATAACTAAAGCTAACGCTACCTCGGTCGTGATTATACTAACTAGGAGAGGCCACGGCCTTCGGATCACGGATCTTGACCAAACTCTGGGATGTGTTTTGTAATATAAAAATATGAAGAAATCCAGATTTGTAGACCCTCACGCGCAAATTTACCAAAGTTATGGGCAACTAAAGCAAATTTTGTAGAAAAGTAACTTCGACTTTAATCGCTCATAACTCTGAAGCAAATAGAGATAGACACTCAAACTCAAATTCAGAAGAAAGCTGATATCAAGTAGATATAATTTAAAAAAAAAGTAGCTCAGATCGGTTAATTTGGCTCAAAGTTATGGAGAAAATACGAAATAGTAGAAATTTTAGATAAAAAATCAATAAATATTTATTAGTAAATTTTGGTTAAAACTTCTACTATTTTTTAATTTCTTCATAACTTTGAGCCAAATTGACCGATTTGAGTTTCCTCTTTTTTAAATTATATCTACTTGAGCTCTGCTTTCTTCTGAATTTCAGTTTGAGTTTCTATCTCTATTTGCTTCAGAGTTATGAGCGATTAAAGTGGAAGTTACTTTTCTACAAAATTTGCTTTAGTGGCCCATAACTTTGGTAAATTTGCGCGTTAGCATCTAAAACTCTGGATTTCTTCATATTTTTATATTACAAAACATATCCCAGAGTTTGGTCAAGATCCGTGATCCGAAGGCCGTGATCTCTCCTAGTAAGTTTATATTTATTTTTTATATATTTTTTTAACTTTATAATTTAATTGAATAACAATGTAGAATATAATATAAATTTAATTAATTAACCTAGTTTTCAGTTATAAACAATTTTTTTATTCAATAAAATAAAAATAAGAGTGTATCATATTTGCAATATGCTATACCAATACTTAATTAATCTTAGTCAATTACTCAAGAGTTTAAAGATACTGAACATATTTCTACATAATACAGAAACAATTAAAAAAAAATTAAAAATAATCTACATAACAAAACTTACACTGGAGTAGAGAATTTTACTTATTATTATTACTTACAATATTTCCACACTTTTCCTGTAGGAAGGTACATCAATCTAGTAACAAATGTCTGATTTTTTTACCAAAATAATATTTCTAACAACAAAACTTAGAATATAAACTTATTCTTTGACCATATTATATATATTTCATGCACTTTCATGATATTTTATGGAAAGAAGACGTACAATTTAAAATTTCATGCAAAATTACCAAACTCAGCTAATGCATCGTATGTATTCAATTATTCATTCAAATAAATAATATTTATATTATTATCCAGGAAATCCCGTAAGTAGTGGAGTTATCCTGAAATAACTCAAAAATTCTCAAAATATCCAGGAAATCCCGTAATTAGTGGAGTTATCCCGAAATAACTCAGAAATTTCCGAAATAGCCAGAAAATCCCATAATTTTTGGTGTTATCTCGAATTACCTCACAAATTCCCAAAATATCCAAGAAATCCGGTAAGTAGTGGAGTTATCGCGACATAACTCCAAAATTCGCGAAATATCCAAGAAATATCGTAATTAGTGAAGTTATCCCGGAATACCTCAGAAGTTCTCGGACTACCTCAGAAATTCCCGGAATACCTCAGAAATTTCCGAATATCCATGAAATCCCGTAAATAGTACATACATGTAAATTTCCGAAATATCCAGGAAATGCCAAAACTAGTAGACTTGGACACATTCAAAGGAGGTTTCGGAACCTCAAAACCCGGTCCTTTAAAGGTTAATGAGAATAACATCCACAAGGAGATGAAGACTATGGCAAAAGCAACAAGCAGTACCCTCAATGAATACGCGCGGGTGAACAGCCCTCTCTGGCTGCGTGTTGTAAGTTAAAGCAGTAGGCGCGCGTAAGGATGGAATGTGGCAAACGCAGCTCATATTCCGTGCTGAGGTGCGTAAAAAGAAGGCGGTGAAGAAGGAGAGACCCTCGCTACATCAGCGTCCACCGCAGAAGAGGAAGAAGTAGTCAAAGCAACCCACTAATAAAAGTGGCCCAGTAGATGCTTCGATGTTTGTTCCTCATACCGGTGAAAATGAGTGAAAGGTCCCTGACTTGGCTACGGTAGTGTGCAAGGGCAGAATGAAAGGAGTTCAGCAAAATACGCAGCACAAAATCAGCTCGTCTCGACGCTATTAACCTTTAAAGTGCCGGCCCTCTAAAGGTTAACCCTTTGAAGCATACATTTTTGTTTGCACGGAAAATAGCTGAAACTTGTTATTTGGAGGTTTTCGGGGTCGCTGATCACGAATCTGACCTCAGATTTTCAAAATTCAAGATGTCAGTCCAAGATGGCCGACAAAAATTAAAAACTTTATTTGATCGAGATGAAACTGGGTACTTGGGGGTTTTCGTGGTCGCTGATCATGAATCTGGCCACAGATTTTCAAAATTCAAAATGGCGGATCCAAGATGTCCAACCGAAATGTAAAAATTTACTTGATCTAGGTGAAAATGGGTACTCGGGGGATTTTGGGATCGTAGATTGTGAATCTAATCTTAAATTTTCAAAATTTAATATGGCGGATTCAATATACGAACTATGAAATTTCAGTCTTCGTGACCGCTTGTTGAATATGCTATATTTTATCTTGAAAATGTAATTTTAATATTAAAAAAAAATAATATAAATAATAAAAAAAATGTACTAAAATATCTAGCATAATATGTGCTGGAAAGAAAAGTTTTATTAAAAAAAATCATTATAATGAAATTAAATTATCTTACTTTGTAGGAAAGTAAGAATATCATTTTGTTAAATTTTTCTTAAGTTCGTTTCAGGCAAACAAAGTAGAATTTTATATTAAATGGTATAAAACATGTATTTAAACAGTTAATAAAAAAAGAGCAATTACTTTCATAAGCATTGATAACATGATAGTAATTTGCCGACGAAAAGAATAATATTTGTCAATGATGGGCGCATACGTGTACCTAACTTTGCGAGAGTATAACTTTTTATCTATAAGTAGCACACTTAAAAACCAAACGCGATTTAATTTATCTGATTAACCTTTTGGCTGCGGGAAAATTTTAGTACTAAACGACCTTTTATAAAATGCAAAATGTATACATGAGATCATTGGACATTTCAGGTAGAGTCCCCACCCTGACTGCTGGTCGATAAATCGACCACCCTTGCAGGCAACGTAAAGTACAATGTAAAATTTTTTTCTCATTTTCCAGAAAAACTCTAGAGGGTATTTCTATGTAATTTCTCGCGCTGAACATGAACAAAATAGTAAAAAAATCTTAGAGACACTCATGACCTTGAAAATCTATTTGTCAAGGTCAAATTTTTTTTCTAGCATAGATAGAATTTTTTGAAGATTTTCGTACATAGTGTCATGGACTGAATAAAAAAAATTCTGAAACAAATAGCTGATGTATCATTGATCTTAAAAATTTACTTTCAAGGTCGCATTCACTTCTAAAACAAGTGCAACAAACATCTGCTACATTTGTCAATATGTTAAGAAATATTCTGACATTCGCTCTTAGCATAACCCAGGATCGACGGCGTGGACGTGTCGAAAAGGTGATCCCATTGGGGTGCTTGATTTTCGTGAGTCCCCTTGCCTCTCACGTTTCGGGGTGCTTGATTTCCGTGAGTCCCCTTGCCTCTCACGTAGGAATGATTGGCTCTAGGATACTGTCTCTTTTGTGTGGTACTCTTCAAAGCATGGTGCTGCGCATAGAGGAGTTTCACAATTAGGGCAAATGTATGTCGTTCTACGTGGAGTCTTATGCAAAGAGCACAAGTGGCATCTTCGACCTATTAATATATATTCATGAACTTTCAGAATTTTTGAAGAAGACGTACAATTTAAATGTCATTGCAAAATTCAAAATCAGCTAATGCATCGTAGTATTTTCAATTATTCATTCAAAATAAATAATATTATTTATTATCCAGGAAACCCCGTAAGTAGTGGAGTATCCTGAAATAACTCAAAAAATTCTAAAAATATCCAGGAAATCCCCGTACGTAATCGTCCTTCGTAATTAGTGGAGTATCCCGAAATAACTCAGACAATTTCCGAAATAGCCAGAAAATCCCATAATTTGCTGTATCCGAATTAACTCTACAAATTCCCAAAAATATCCAAGAAAATCGGTAAGTAGGGCGTTATCGCGACATCACTCCAAATTCGCGAAATATCCAAGAAATATCGTAATTAGTGAAGTTATCCGGAATACTCAGAAGTTCTCGGGACTACCTCAGAAATTCCGGAATACCTCAGAAAATTTCCGACTATCCATGAAATCCCCGTAAATAGTCCATTTACATGTAAATTTCCGAAATATCCAGGAAATGCCAAAACTAGTAGACTTGGACACATTCAAAGGAGGTTTCGGAACCTCAAAACCGGCTCTTTTAAGGTTAATGAGAATAACATCCACAAGGAGATGAAGACTATGGCAAAAGCAACAAGCAGTACCCTCAATGAATACGCGCGGCGTGAACAGCCTCTCTGGCTGCGTGTTGTAAGGTTAACGCAGTAGGCGCGCGTAAGGATGGAATGTGGCAAACGCAGCTCATATTCCGTGCTGAGGTGCGTAAAAAGAAGGCGGTGAAGAAGGAGCGACCCTCGCTACACTCAGCGTCACCGCAGAAGAGGAAGAAGTAGTCAAAGCAACCCACTAATAAAAGTGGCCCAGTAGATGCTTCGATGTTTGTTCCTCATACCGGTGAAAATGAGTGAACGGTCCCTGACTTGGCTACGGTAGTGTGCTAAGGGCAGAATGAAAGGAGTTCAGCAAAATACGCAGCACAAAATCAGCTCGTCTCGACGCTATTAACTTTAAAGTGCCGGCCCTCTAAAGGTTAACCCTTTGAAGCATACATTTTTGTTTGCACGGAAAATAGCTGAAACTTGTTATTTGGAGGTTTCGGGGTCGCTGATCACGAATCTGACCTCAGATTTTCAAAATTCAAGATGTCAGTCCAAGATGGCCGACAAAAATTAAAAACTTTATTTGATCGAGGATGAAACTGGGTACTTGGGGGTTTTCGTGGTCGCTGATCATGAATCTGGCCACAGATTTTCAAAATTCAAATGGCGGATCCAAGATGTCCAACCGAAATGTAAAAATTTACTTGATCTAGGTGAAAATGGGTACTCGGGGGATTTTGGGATCGTAGATTGTGAATCTAATCTTAAATTTTCAAAATTTAATATGGCGGATTCAATATACGAACTATGAAATTTCAGTCTTCGTGACCGCTTGTTGAATATGCTATATTTTATCTTGAAAATGTAATTTTAATATTAAAAAAAATAATATAAATAATAAAAAAAATGTACTAAATATCTAGCATAATATGTGCTGGAAGAAAAGTTTTATTAAAAAAAATCATTATAATGAAATTAAATTATCTTACTTTGTAGGAAAGTAAGAATATCATTTTGTTAATTTTTCTTAAGTTCGTTTCAGGCAAACAAAGTAGAATTTTATATTAAATGGTATAAAACATGTATTTAAACAGTTAATAAAAAAAGAGCAATTACTTTCATAAGCATTGATAACATGATAGTAATTTGCCGACGAAAAGAATAATATTTGTCAATGATGGGCGCATACGTGTACCTAACTTTGCGAGAGTATAACTTTTTATCTATAAGTAGCACACTTAAAAACCAAACGCGATTTAATTTATCTGATTAACCTTTTGGCTGCGGGAAAATTTAGTACTAAACGACCTTTTATAAAATGCAAAATGTATACATGAGATCATTGGACATTTCAGGTAGAGTCCCCACCCTGACTGCTGGTCGATAAATCGACCACCCTTGCAGGCAACGTAAAGTACAATGTAAAATTTTTTTCTCATTTTCCAGAAAAACTCTAGAGGGTATTTCTATGTAATTTCTCGCGCTGAACATGAACAAAATAGTAAAAAAATCTTAGAGACACTCATGACCTTGAAAATCTATTTGTCAAGGTCAAATTTTTTTTCTAGCATAGATAGAATTTTTTGAAGATTTTCGTACATAGTGTCATGGACTGAATAAAAAAAATTCTGAAACAAATAGCTGATGTATCATTGATCTTAAAAATTTACTTTCAAGGTCGCATTCACTTCTAAAACAAGTGCAACAAACATCTGCTACATTTGTCAATATGTTAAGAAATATTCTGACATTCGCTCTTAGCATAACCCAGGATCGACGGCGTGGACGTGTCGAAAAGGTGATCCCATTGGGGTGCTTGATTTTCGTGAGTCCCCTTGCCTCTCACGTTTCGGGGTGCTTGATTTCCGTGAGTCCCCTTGCCTCTCACGTAGGAATGATTGGCTCTAGGATACTGTCTCTTTTGTGTGGTACTCTTCAAAGCATGGTGCTGCGCATAGAGGAGTTTCACAATTAGGGCAAATGTATGTCGTTCTACGTGGAGTCTTATGCAAAGAGCACAAGTGGCATCTTCGACTTGTACCTTGCCTCGGGAAATGGCGGCCAACTAATCAAATGGGAGAGTCATTGTAAGGAGAGATGCTTGCAGAAGGATCAAGTTTCAGTAATGATCTAGCAACCTGTAATCTAAATGAAGGAAATGATATAGCTTTCACGTTTCTCATTTTATACAACGCATGAGCATTGGATAGACAAAGATCAATAAGATGAGAAAAAAAGCTTTGGATACCATTTCATTGTTTTTCGCACTGTTTCTGTTATAGATCATTCTCTATCAACATTATCAATACCACCCATATTTTGATTATAATCGTGAATACACCTTGGCTTTATAATATCTTTATTTGTTAAGTAACATTTTTTCCAGTTGCACATAATTCAAGTTCGTGCACAATTGTAAGCATACGAACGCTACGTTTATCTTCCCACCTCACTGCCATCCACACATCGTTGTGAGAGACTTGCACTTCATCTCGAACTAACTTGCTTTCAAGCTTTGGCATTCCCTTTCTATTTGCTTTCACTGTACCACACATACCTGTATCACGATCGTGTAAAAATTCTGCCAAAGTGAGAGGTGTATACCAATTGTCTGTGTATACAACATGACCCTTATAAAAATAAGATTGTAAAAAGTGAGCTACAATATCGCCAGTAACACCCAAATCAAACTTTTGATAATCAGTGTCTGCGCCAGTATAAACAATAATATTCAACACGAATCCCGTCTCGCAGTCTACAATCATGAATAGCTCGATGCCAAAGCGATTTCTCTTCAAAGGAATGTACTGCTTGAATCGAAGCCTACCTTTCCATAATAATAGACTTTCATCTATGCACAGATTTTTTCCTGGAGTAAGAACTGCTGAAAATTTGCTTTGCACGTGTTCTATTACTGGCTTTATTTTCACTGAAGGATGATTTTCGATTTCTTCATTATTATGAAAATGTAAACATCGTAGGATGTGAATATATCTATCGCGAGGCATTATTTGGCCAAAAATTGGAGTGTGTAGCAAAATATCTGTGGACCAATAACTTTGTAAATCGCCTTTACAGATATGGTCCATAAGAATGGAAAGGCCTAGAAAAGTTTCCAATTCTGTTTTTGTGACAGGGGACCAAGCTTTCATGTGGGAAGAACGAGTTATAGGATTTTGAGTTACGTAACGATTGGTTTCCTCTACAATTTTTTTGAGCAAAGAAGAATCACAAAAGTAATTCAAATAATCAATTGGTGTATTTCCTGAAAAAGAGATATTAGAATTTATTTCGGAGCTACCTTGAAAATCTTTGATTGATGGATAAAAATACACGTCCTCAGACAACTCAGTTTCCTTACAAGAAAAGTCTTCCAATTGACTTCCCCGATGTCTTCATTTTCTGCTCCATTGTCTAAAACCTCGTTTTCTAATACTTCATTTCTGGTTATTCAATAGTGTAATATTCAAAAAGTGAAAATAGTAAAAATTATATCCTCCTATTAAATCCTGGACACTAATAAGTTATGCATGAGAAATACCAATCTGCATCGTATTATAAATTTATAATACGAATTAATAAAAAATAATAGTAGTTTTCGTGCCAAGGCCGTAAAGTAGAACTTATGCTTCGCAGGTCCTCGGACGCTACTTTCCACACTCGGCTGAAAAAGTTTACGGCCAAGGCGCGAACATTACTTTTCGAGAGAGTATCCGTAAAGTTCTTAGCACTTTCAATACAATATTTTTTTTTGTACACGTGTTCATAAAGACTGTACACGTGTTCGTAAAGGTCGCACTTTACGTCCGCAAAACAGTACGTAAAGTCGTACTTTACGGATATTCTATCAAAAATTATTTTTGAAAATTAAAATATTTCTGAAGATTAGCGAGTTTTCTGCAATAATGATGACATTTAATTTCGTACCCAGTGACGAACAACAAAAGATATACCAACTCCCAGACCGAAATAGTAAAAAAAACAGATTTTGTGTTTACGTCATTGATTTTAGATCACGCGGAAAATGAATGCCGCAGCATTTAATGTAACCTTCAAAAATAAGGGTTAAAGCTCGATATTTTGTTTTGAAAACTAAAATTTCATTGCGAAATAGACATTGTCATTAAAAAAGATAATTTTAGGATTTCGCTTATGCAATAAAATACAATATGACCTTGACTGTAAATTGTCAAAGTTAGGATACCGCAGTGATTTTTTAAAGTATTTTTGATAAACAGTATATAAAATTACGAAAGAATCACTCTAAATTCTCGCTTCTACTAGGGATGAAATTTGACCTTTAAATACCAATTTTCAAGGTGAATAATATTTTGAGGAATTATAAAACTATTTTATATACATTCAAAACAATCAAAATTGATCTCAAAACATTATATCTGTTGTGTAATTTTAAGTGGTCGATATATCGACCACCCCCGCAAGTCAAAAGATTAAAGAGGACGTCCGAAGCTAGCGATATTACCGGCCTATAGGAGTGACCTTTTTAACTTTTATCAATAACTAAATGAGCTTATGAGGAATTTTGGCACCAGAGCGTCATTCTATATACCAGTATAGTGATCGGTGCAATTTGGTGCAAATTCATTGGAGTATTAATGAAGAATAGTGCAAAACTGTAATTATAATGCAACATAACCTGAAAAAAGCCTAAATAGTGTCGTATTTTAATTTTTAATCAATAACTAGATCAGGTTTTGGAAATTTTTGGGACCAGAGCCCCATTCTATAACAGTAACAGAATATCTGACAAATTTTCGTGCAAATTCATTGAAATATTTATGAAGAATAGCGCGAAACTGTAATGCAGAATAATCAGGCTATTTTGCATAAAAATTGGAGTGTGTAGCAAAATATCTGTGGACCAATAACTTTGTAAATCGCCTTTACAGATATGGTCCATAAGAATGGAAAGGCCTAGAAAAGTTTCCAATTCTGTTTTTGTGACAGGGGACCAAGCTTTCATGTGGGAAAACGAGTTATAGGATTTTGAGTTACGTAACGATTGGTTTCCTCTACAATTTTTTTGAGCAAAGAAGAATCACAAAAGTAATTCAAATAATCAATTGGTGTATTTCCTGAAAAAGAGATATTAGAATTTATTTCGGAGCTACCTTGAAAATCTTTGATTGATGGATAAAAATACACGTCCTCAGACAACTCAGTTTCCTTACAAGAAAAGTCTTCCAAATTGACTTCCCCGATGTCTTCATTTTCTGCTCCATTGTCTAAAACCTCGTTTTCTAATACTTCATTTTCTGGTTATTCAATAGTGTAATATTCAAAAAGTGAAAATAGTAAAAATTATATCCTCCTATTAAATCCTGGACACTAATAAGTTATGCATGAGAAATACCAATCTGCATCGTATTATAAATTTATAAATACGAATTAATAAAAAATAATAGTAGTTTTCGTGCCAAGGCCGTAAAGTAGAACTTATGCTTCGCAGGTCCTCGGACGCTACTTTCCACACTCGGCTGAAAAAGTTTACGGCCAAGGCGCGAACATTACTTTTCGAGAGAGTATCCGTAAAGTTCTTAGCACTTTCAATACAATATTTTTTTTTGTACACGTGTTCATAAAGACTGTACACGTGTTCGTAAAGTCGCACTTTACGTCCGCAAAACAGTACGTAAAGTCGTACTTTACGGATATTCTATCAAAAATTAATTTTTTGAAATTAAAATATTTCTGAAGATTAGACGAGTTTCTGCAATAAGTGATGACATTTATTTCGTACCCAGTTGACGAACAACAAAGATATACCAACTCCCAGACCGAAATAGTAAAAAACAGATTTTGTGTTTACGTCATTGATTTTAGATCACGCTGAAAATGAATGCCGCAGCATTTAATGTAACCTTCAAAAATAAGGTTAAAGCTCGATATTTTGTTTTGAAAACTAAAATTTCATTGCGAAATAGACATTGTCATTAACAAAGATAATTTTAGGATTTCGCTTATGCAAATAAAATACAATATGACCTTGACTGTAAATTTTCAAAGTTAAGGATACCGCAGTGATTTTTTAAAGTATTTTTGATAAACAGTATATAAAATTACGAAAGAAATCACTCTAAAATTCTCGCTTCTACTAGGGATGAAATTTGACCTTTAAATACCAATTTTCAAGGTGAATAATATTTTGAGGAATTATAAAACTATTTTATATACATTCAAAACATCAAAATTGATCTCAAAACATTATATCTGTTGTGTATTTTAAGTGGTCGATATATCGACCACCCCCGCAGTCAAAAGATTAAAGAGGACGTCGAAGCTAGCGATATTACCGGCCTATAGGAGTGACCTTTTTAACTTTTATCAATAACTAAATGAGCTTATGAGGAATTTTGGCACCAGAGCGTCATTCTATATACCAGTATAAGTGATCGGTCAAATTTTGGTGCAAATTCATTGAGTATTAATGAAGAATAGTGCAAAACTGTAATTATAATGCAACATAACCTGAAAAAGCCTAAATAGTGTCGTTTTTAATTTTTATCAATAACTAGATCAGGTTTTGGGAAATTTTGGGACCAGAGCCCCATTCTATACAGTAACATAAATAATCTGACAAATTTTCGTGCAAATTCATTGAATATTTATGAAGAATAGCGCGAAACTGTAATGCAGAATAATCAGGCTATTTTGCATAAAAATTACAGTTTTGCACCATTCTTCGTAAATACTCAATGAATTCGCACCAAAATCTGACAGATTACTTATATTAGTACATAGAATGGGGCTCTGGTCCCAAAATTCCCCAAAAACTGGTTTAGTTATTAATAGAAATTAAAAATGATCACTTCTACATGTCGATAAAAACGCTAGCTTCGACGTCCTCTTAATAGCTGTCATTTGCCATGTAGAAACTTCAAGAAAATAATTTATTATTCTTTTAACGAACTAAAAGCAAAATAAATAAATTTTTAGGACGTCGAAGCTAGCATTTTTACCATCAGAGTAACTCTACCTAATGGCACATATTCGCAATTACAGTTACACACTATTCTTCGTTATTTGCTGCTAGATTTCAATGAAATTTGCACAGGATATATAAAATGATGCAGAGAATTGGGCTGTGCATCGAAAAGCGGCGAAAATTGAAAGAAAAACCTTTCTGATTAGTCTAAAACTGCTAACCCCAACATCGATGCACCCATACAGCGCCACCTCTTGGGGAATATCCTTACTACATACGTATAACGTACGCGGTTGGGGTTAGCAGTTTTAGACTAATCAGAAAGGTTTTTTTTCAATTTTCGCCGCTTTTCGATGCACAGCCCAATTCTCTGCATCATTTTATATACCCTGTGCAAATTTCATTGAAATCCAGCGGCAAATAACGAAGAATAGTGTGAAACTGTAATTGCGAATACGTGCCATTAGGTAGAGTCACTCTGATGGTAAAAATGCTAGCTTCGACGTCCTTTTAAAGCACACCTCTGAAACTCTTACATTATATTGTCTGATATGTGAAGATCGTATACGAAATTTCCCAAAACATTTTTATTCAAAGTTTTTATTTAGACAAACCTACTAAAGCAAAAAAATAGATCGAGTAACAACAAAAATTAATGAAAATGCAATAAATTATAATTTTTTTTGAGTAATATGTAATTTATTATTAATATAATTAAATAAACAAATGGTTATACTATATTTTGTGATTTTTTTTAAGAAATGAGTTTTTTAATTTGATAAAAATTATTAAATTGTATTAAAAAGTTGAAGTAACTGAAAAGTCAAAAGTTCTGTGGAATCACTCATACATACATAGGTCATTTCACGTCAAGTAGTTCGATCAAAATTTTAGGTACATGCTGGAAATGTTTTTCCGAAAATAGAAAACAGTTGTTAGTTACTGGAATCTATTTGTTTATAAGTTATTCCAACCTCCAAACGTAAAATATTTTAAGTTTTTTTAACACCAGCTGTGTTTGCCGCTATTTATCATAAAATCTACGAACTTTTACTATAGAACATTAAGTGTAATATTGATTGCCAATTGTCTCTAGAAATCATCCTTCTGGGTTATAGTAGCTGGGAACAGTAGCTAACGTTATTTTTATCTGGGTGCTTTGTGGGTGTTGAATTGATTAATGCAATTAATTAGTCTCCACATCTTCACATTGGTTTTGGTTGGCGACCCCGCACACATGCATACGAGGAGGAAGGGCGACTACACAGACTCTGTCTGGAATTAACGGATTCCTTATTTCGATCATCGCATTGTAAGCGCCAGCCTAGTAGTCTCTCTCTCTCTTTCTCTCTTTATTGCTCTTATGCGTACTCGATCTGAGTATTCGCGTGCAGCAGCATGCATTTATACGTTATTGGAAAATATATTACTTTTATTTTGTTTAATTAAATATTGCGCTATTGTTTATTTGATTTACTCCTTCCCTTACGCGTTCGCTAAGTAAAGGATACCGCCGCCTTTGCCTATGACAGATTCCACAGATCTTTTGACTTTAAGGTCAAAAGAAAATTAAAAATTTATTTAAAAGGCTCATCTTTGAAATTTATCGAACCATTTCTAAATAACAGTAGTAGCATAAAAAACATGAGGCCCCTCATTTTTTTAAAAAATTTTTTTGTAAATAATCAAAAACAATTATTTTAATGTAAAACATACTACTTTTCATCAAAAAAATAAAATTTTACATTTTTCTTTCAAATTTAAGGTAAAATGTTAAAAAATTTGATAAAATATGTAGCATAATATGTGTTGGAAAGAAAAATTTTGTAACACAAAAATATCATTATAATAAAATTTTATTTTAAGCAATTAATAATTTTTCAAACAAAAGAAATGTAACAAAATATATAATATATACAATCATTGTAACTAATACAAAGATTTTTTGAATTATAATTCCTACTTTTAATTTAAGTTCCATTAACGTGTGTGTATTTGTGTTTAAGTATTACAATTACAAATATTTACTATAAGATGATTAAATACCTTATTTTCTCGGAAAGTAAGAATTTCATTTTGTTACATTTTTCGTAAATTCGTTTCAGGCAAACAAAGAAGAATTTTATGTAAAGTATTTTAAAACATGTTTTTTAAAAGGTTAATAAAAAAGAGCAATTACTTTTATAACCATTGATAACATACTATCGATGTGCTGACGAAAAGTACGATTTTTTTCAATGGGGGGCGCGTACGTGTACCCAACTTTGCGAGGGTACAATTTTTTTTCTGTAAGTAGCACACTTACAAACCAAACGCGATTTTATTTGTCTGCTCAATAAGTGTCATTTTCCATGAAGAAAATTTATGAGCATAATTTATTTTTTTTTTAAGAGCTAAAAGTAAAATAAATTAGTTTTTTTTAAATAGTGGTTACAGATATTCATAAGATAAATTAATCTATGTAGGTTGAAGCACACCTCTAAAACTTTTACATTATATTCTGTGATATGTGAAGATTATATAAAAAATTATCCAAACCATTTTTAATAAAAGGTTTTTTTTATATAAACCTAATAAAGCAAAAAAGTAGAGTGAGTAACACAAAGAATGAATTAAAATGCGATAAATTATAATTTTTTTAAGTAATATATTATATATTATTAATATAATAAATAACGGTTACTATACTTTGTGACTTTTTTCTACAAGGAATGATTTTTTTAATATGATGAAAATCATCAAATAGCATTGAAAAGTGAAAGTAACAAGAAAGTCAAAAGTTCTGTGGAATCTCTCCTATACGGTTACTTCTATCCGTATTATTACTGAGCGGTTGATCGCCTTTTGAGACTATTTGTTTAACGGTTTAAATTGTTGTTGTTTTATTTTATTTATTATTAAAGATAGCAAATCTGTTACAATATATCAATATTAAACTTTGAAAAATTGTAACTTTACCCTACTGAAAAAAACCACGTGATTAATCACTTGATTAATCACATGATTTATAATGCGACCAATCACGTGACTAACAACGTGAAAAATAACGGGATTTTTAACGTGATTAATCACATGCTTAATCGCGTGATTTTTTAAGTCAAATTTGTCACGTCAAATATCATGTTATTAATCATGTTAAAAATCACGTGGTTCATCACGTTGTTAATCACGTGATTTATCACGTGAGTAGTCGCGTAAATAATCACATTGTTAATCACGTGTAATTACAACAATAATAAAATTATTAATTATATTGTTATTAGTTTTTAAGAGTGTAATAATTAATGGTAGTTTATCATTTGAATTAGCAGATAATATATTAATATATAGATTTCATAAGAAAATAATATATTTAGAAAGAAGCTTGTAGCAATACCTTTTTAATGGTCTGTAGCTTGTAAGTAGCCTTCAATTCCGTAAAAGTTATGATAAATTAAAAAACGTAAACAAATTTTTAAAATTAACATAGTTATATTCATTTAAATTTCTAAAAAAATGCAATTCTATAAATTATTATAGATACTTTAAGCAATATAGGTACTTGACAATTTTGTCAGAATTATATATCGATAATTTAAGCACAATTTTTTCATGAATAAAAGATTTATTTTTTAATAATATATATATATATATTATCAATAGATTGTTGTTAGATTTTATATTTGTAATTTTATATTATTTTGTTGAGTGCTTCCAAATGTTTCGAACTATCTGTATAAATTTTTTCAGATTTTTAATAAATATTTTGAACGTAATTTTTTACTTGGAAAATGTCCCTGCGATTTGCATTCTATAATTTTAGTCAAAGCTGTTGAGCTGTAAGGCTGTGTTTCCTATATCGGGGACCGTGAGGATGTCCATCACAATCACTGTTCGGTCCCCGCAGGTTTATATTAGTAATTTATTTCATTACTACATTGGTGAAGATGTCTAATATAGAATTTAAAAACAAATTTTCATATGCAGTCCAAGTAGCTATAAAAAAGGAAAATTGAAATATTTTCAACAAACAAATATAAACTTTACCATTGGAGAAAATAAAAGTTAATCTGCGGTGAAGATTTCCTAAATATACCTTCTTAAATACATAATATTAATAATATTTACTATTATCACCGTAGTTTGTTATCGATAGTAGAAGCGCGTTTTTAACAAATTTATATTATCGCTTTTCCAATGCGCTACGATAAAAAGGCTTTAACGTGCGTAAAAATTAGTGAATCAGACCTCTGGGTCATACAGATTATAATCCCAACGCCCTAACCGACCGAGCTATCGCAAACCCTAATTTGTTCTTATAGAGCCTAAAAAACGGGTTTGTGTACTTTTTAACAACTTTTTTGGTAACTTTAATTACCTTTTTAGTTGTATATAGAAAGTTACAGTACAAAAATTGTCAAATATTTTATATTTAAACATTTTCTGTATAAAGGTTATAGATTGTTTTATTTTTTTGTACAATAATGCAGAAAAACGTTTAAGCACATTTTTAAAAAGTGCTACCGTTTCAAACCTATTCGATAAATTTGATCCGAAATAGGATCGTTTGCTTCTCTAAAAATTTAAAAGATACTACAAAAATTTAAGCCAAATCGGTAAAAAAATGGCTCAGTTATTCGATTAATTTCATTACATACATACATTTTCAAAAACTTTTAAAATGACTTATTTTCATGACAAAATAGATTTTTATATATGAGTGATTATTCATAGTGTTACATTTTTTGAGATGGTGAAAATATGAGGCACTTTCGTACAACTATCGTCCCTGACAAAGTTGCAGATATTTTAATTTTGTTTGTGGGTAGAACGTCTTTTATTAAAAAAATAAAAAAGAAAATAATAATTAATTAACGATTAATAAAATTAGTATGCTAACAAATAATAATATGAACAAGTATAAATATGAAATTATATACGGTCAATAATATAAACGAAAATAATGGAAATATACACTGTGTTAAAAATATAAGTAGGAAAGTAATTTGAGCGATATCTGTACTGAATCTGACAATTTGAATTCAGTTGCGAGTAGTCTAACATAATGAATGAGTTGCAACAAAATATTTTTGGCAAGCTTTAACAAAAGTTTGAATCGCTTTTTTCAGATAAATCCAGATGCGCATAATTGAAATTAAAAAAACCGATAATAAAAAAGAGATATAGAGGAAAACTTGTCAAAGGAGTCATAGGTCAAGAACTATATCATAGAGTAAAATATTTATGTTTGTTTATGAAAAAAGAATTTTAAATAATTAGAGTAGAATCTATTAATTAATTCATCACATACGATTTTTGTAGAACATTGCCTCGGGTCCGGGGCGGCATGTGATACATTTTTGTTTTAATAGGTACACGGAGATAAATGTATAATTAAAAATTGCTATACTTTTCAGTAATCGGAACACAAACTCGATTTATGAAGGAAATTTAATATACTTCTATAAAATTATGCTATATATCAGAATAAAATTTTACTATGCGGTATAGTCAAAATTCTAAATAATATACATTTGCATACATTTAGTATAGTAAAATTTAGAAAAATTACTGTCAAATACATCCAGGTAAGTGAGCAAAAATTATGAAGAAAGCGTAAAGACAATGCGACTGGTTATGACCGCTAATTACCCTGTTTCAACGATAACACTAGTAAGTATTAATTATTTTTGTAATAATGTTTATTACTACAAGCTTAATATATAAAGTAAGCAAAATGCGTCAACAACAAAAAGCTCAAATGATAGGTTAAGTTTGTTAATTGAAAAGAAACCGTTGCCACACACAATACATTTAAAGAGGTACAACAAATACATTATATTTTAGAAACATCAAAGAGATGGAATCAGAGGTAAGAGATGCGGCATAAGAATGAATGCGTTGAAGTTTTTGTGTATATATGCCACTCAACCTCTCTTTCTTTAAGCCTAAAATATTAAACGAAGTATACACAGTGTTCCTCAAGCATGTAAAAGTGGTCCGAAAATGGATCCAAAAACAGCTAATGCAGAAAGTTTCTATATTGTTTTTAGATGAAAAAAAATGTAAAATTGAAAATCCTAAGTGATCGGCTTCCCAAGTTATGGATGCTTTTATGTTACGCTAAGCGCATTCACGAATAGCCAATTAGAGCATTTGAGTTCACACGTATAATTCGTTTTCTAATTCCGAACAAAAGAAATTGAGTATGTAATGCTTACTTATTGTTAAGAGTATTATTGTTTTTTGATAATTTGAATGTTATCTATTATAATGTTGATATGATGGCTTAATAAACAAATCCATATTTCAATTGTTTCGTCGTTCTTCCGACGTATTTCAAAATGCATCATCTAATTTTCATAGAGTTGGTGTTTTATAAATATATGACACAATTAAAAGTTTATTTTGATACCGCTAGGTGGCGCATGGAAATCCGTAATCGAAAAATGTATGTCGAAGTCATATATACATCAGAGGAAAAGCCACCGAACCCTCCCGAGTTGCAGTTGCATTTTTTAAACTTACGTTTTTAAAATGCCTCCTCGATATTCTCGTCATGATAATAGAAAGCAAGTATGTGGAGCTTATGGTCGTAAAATTGTTTTTGGAAACAAACCAGATAAATTTTTAATAAGTAAATCTACTGAAAAGCTCATAAAGAAGTTTATATCTATGGATTTCGATTTAAACGATGAAAGATATCCTGTGAACATATGTAGGACTTGTTATTTGACACTACTTGATATTGAAAAAGAAATTTTCAATCGGCAAGTCCCAACTATGCCTAACTACAAAGAGATAGTAGTGGCAAAAGAAACTCGTTTAAATAACGCTTGTAACTGTTACGTATGTTTGACTGCTCAGTCCAAAGGACACATAAAAGTTGAAAAAGGCAGAGGAAACTTTAGGGATATAAATAAAGAAATTGACATTTCTACTGGATATTATGAATCACATAAATCAGAGAAGCTGGAACTAAATAAAAGTTATGATTCTGTTGATTCAATAGAATATTGCATTAAATG
>CM047430.1:8262326-8392326 GCA_026168455.1 Theocolax elegans | reverse complement strand
TAGAATAAAAGAAATTCACGCAAATATTAAGCTTTTATTTGACTTGACCCAACTCAATAATATCTCTTTCAAATTTGTTGCAGACTTCAAGCTTTTGCTGATAGTTAATATACAACAAACCGCAACATCAACATTTCCTTTTGCATATTGTTTTGTCTCCTTAAGTGATTTAAGACACAAATTGACTTCTGAAACCAGTTCGAATGATAATGCTACTACAAGGGTATCTGATAGTGAAGAAATGGAAAAAAATTGTACACTTTTGAAAACTTATGGCGACTTGAGAAGAGATTATGAAAGATACCGCCTCCTAAGGAACCAAGGAGAAGAGAAGGAATGTAGTAGAAAGTGTCATAGCACTATCAATCTTCCTATTTTCGATGAAGATGATGATGTCTATATTTTACAGAAATGTGTGATACCTGAATTACATGTCCTGCAAGGCTTTGTAAATCATGTATTTTGGCAAGGCTTGGTTTCCCTGTTAGGTCTAGAGAAAGCTATATTGTGGCCACGCAAGCTCAATTTAGTTTCGACAAACTATCATGGTGATGCTTTTGAAGGCAATGCGTGTAGGAAATTGCTGAAAGAGTCAGATAGGCTAAAAGATCCAGAAATATATAAAGATGTAGGTATTTTTAAAGTTATACCGTACATTGCAGCTTTCAAAGCTATGGATAAGGTGGTAAATTGTTGTTTCATCTCTGGAAAAGTAGGACCTTCACTTGATAATTATATTAAAGAACTGAAAGCAGCTTTGGAAAGTCTTGAAAAACTTTCAGAAACACTGAAAATCCGCGTAATTCTTTCACATGCACAAGAAGGTTTTCAGTTCATTGAAAGAAATAATGGCTTAGGTTTTTGGTCAGAGCAGAGTGGTGAATCAATTCATCGTGATTTCTTGAAGTTTTGGGAACGTTATAAAGTAAACGGTTATCATCGTGAGACTTATTTACCAAATTTACAGAAAGCTGTTGTAGAATTCTCATCGCTACACCTTTAACTCTTAACAGTATCTTATCGTTATTGAACAATATTTTATATAATATGCTGAAAATAATAAAAAAAATAAAAAAAACCGAAGAAAAAACAAAAAAAAACGAAAAGAAATAAAAAACCGACAAAAAACAAGAAAAAACAAAAAAAACAAAAAAGAAAATAAAAAACCGAAAAAAACAGAAGAAAAAACAAAAAAAACCAAAAAAGAAAATAAAAAAACCGACAAAAAACAGAAGAAAAAACAAAAAAATACAAGAAAAAAACAAAAATGTGATCAACGAGCCTACAATTGTGTACAATGAGCCTACTTTATTCTAAAAGTAAATTATTTAGTTCGGTGTGACCGATAATACATACATATAAAAATGTGATCAGTTTACCACTACGTCCTCGTCGTTGATCATGGGTTACGCTAAAAGTGGTTTCAGTAAGCTTGTTCTGGAAATTATGATTTTTAAATGATTCCATTCAATTTTTCAATCGACATAATATTTAGCAATAATGATATCAACAATAAATGATCAATTAATAAAATATTAATTTAAATTAATAATAACAACCGTTGTCACCTGTAATAGCTAATTTAGTAATGGAAAAGTTAGAGGGTATTGCTTTATCTAAATTGAGTTTTGAACAAATGATTTTTAGTAGATTTATTGATGACATCTTTACGATAGTACCTGAATGTTTTGTTGATAAAATGGTTGATGTTTTTAATTCAATTCATGATAGAATTAAATTTACAGTAGAGGTTGAGATTAATAAAGAATTAAATTTTTTAGATATTAAAGTTATTAGAGATGATAAAAATAAAGTTAAATTAAATTGGTATATGAAGCCTACTTGTTCGGGTAGATTTTTAAATTTTCATTCTCATCACCAGTTCAGTGACAAGGTTTGTGCGTTGAAAGGTGTTATTAACCGTGCCGTTAAGGGGGTTCCAAAGTCAATTTTTATCCACCCTACCTTATCGACTGACAAGGAGAGTATCCCAGGTCCGGATCACGGATCTTGTCCTAACTCTAGGATAAGTTTTGTTATATAAAAATATGAAGAAAGCCAGAGTTATAGACCCTAACGCTCGATATTACGGAAGTTATACACTGTTAATGCTATTTTTTAAAAAAAAGAACCTTTACTTCAAATGCTTATAACTTTTAAACAATAAACTATCAGCCCTCAAATATAAATTCATTTAAAAGCTGAGATAAAATAGATACAGTTTAAAAAAAATAAGCTCAAATCCGTTGCAATGGAGCAAAGTTGTAGCAGAAATAAAAATTTGTAGAAATTTTGACGAAAATTAAGCACTGTGATTTGTTAAGCTAAATTTCTACAAATTTTTATTTCTGCTACAACTTTGCTCCATTGCAACGGATTTGAGCTTATTTTTTTTTTAAACTGTATCTATTTTATCTCAGCTTTTAAATGAATTTATATTTGCGGGCGGATAGTATATTGTTTAAAAGTTATAAGCATTTGAATTAAAGGTTCTTTTTTTTTAAAAATAGCATTAACAGTGTATAACTTCCGTAATATCGAGCGTTAGGGTCTATAACTCTGGCTTTCTTCATATTTTTATATAACAAAACTTATCCTAGAGTTAGGACAAGATCCGTGATCCGGACCTGGGATACTCTCCTTGTGAGTAAATCAAATAATCGATTATAATTTGATAATTATATTATTATGCGGAGAAATAAGAGTTTATTGCACTTCGTATATGGATTATTTAAGTGTGTGCAAAATTTGGGACAGCAAAATTATCACGTTTTTGTTTAAACCCTTACCAAAAATTTTGAGTATGCTGCGCCCGTCTCACATTTTTGGTAAGGGATTAAACACAAACGAAATAATATTTTTGTTTCAAACTTTGTACATAGTTAACTTATTCATATACGAAGGGAAGTATACTCATAAATATATTCAGTATATTAAAAAAGAATAGTAGACTTTAATACCGCAACAGTAACAAAATAAAATCTTACGCCATAAATTACCGTTCGATGGCGCTAGCGGTAGAATAATACGAAGGTTACGCGAGCACAGCAGCCGCCATCTTAGACTGTCGGCTGCACGGCAAACTGTCAACTTTTTTCAAAGTTGTCGATATGACGTGCAAACATATTGATATGCACACACAGGGATCATGAAACAAAACTTTTATGTTTGTAGGTTAAACATTTAAGCAAATTAATTAACAGGCGCATTTTAGTACGCAGGAATAACCAGAATACTGAATGTCTATTATTAGTTGGAATGTGGGGACTTCGTGGTGCGTGCGCTCCGTCGATCGCCTGCGTACACGCACCACGAAGTCATTTTTACCGCTCGATTCAACCCGTTTGATTATTATAAAAAAAATCTTTCCGTATTCAATGTCGTCTTATTTTCTGATTAATTTAAACATTTAAGTAAATTAATTAACAGGCGCATTTTTGTACGCAGGAATAACCAGAATACTGAATGTCTATTATTAGTTGGAATGTGGGGACTTCGTGGTGCGTGCGCTCCGTCGATCGCCTGCTTACACGCACCATGAACTCGCATTTGCTGCTCAATTCGCGTGTGTCACGTCAAACTAGACAAATTAAAAATATTGCTGCTACGTATATAAGATTTGAAATAAACAAATTTTACCGTTATAAACTAACGATATATATAATATAAAACGTTTCTGAACGAAGTCCACGAATGTCTCATCTCCGTCGGGATACGATCCGTCGAGTCCGTGCGCGCATGCGCATTGCGTTGGAATCGACATGATGCGCGCGTACGACGTACGCCCGTGCGGTCGTCTATCGGTATACGTTTTTTATTCAACACCGGCTCGCTATATGATTAAAGTGGAGTTGTGGATTTTGTTTAGAGGTAAGTTGCTTAGCCGTAGATAAACTTTGTTATTTATATAGTTATATTACAAGTGAAAAGGTTGGTGTTCCCCTAACCTCTCAATTGATATCAACAGGCCATTGTATACCTTTTTATGCGTACTTTCTTCCTGTTACCCAGTATACCATTATGTAGTAGTTTGCTTTGTCTGATTTTTTAATATATTCTTAGAAAACCCTGCACTGGGCGTCAACAATCATCGGAGCCAATCTGAGTACGTGTTGCTGTTCCTCAGACTTTGACGTGGTGCAACGGGCAGATTCTCCATTGTGTTGCTTTTTCTTCAATACCGGCTCGCTATAGGTTTAACGTGTAGTTCCGGGTTTTATTTACAGGTAAGTTACTTAGCCGAAGGAGCACTTCGTTATTTATATAGTTATATTACAGATGAGAAGGTTGGTGTTCCATTAACCTCTCAATTGATATCAACAGGCCATTGTATACCTTTTTATGCGTCCTTTCTTCCTGTTTCCTATTATACTATTATTTAGTAGTTTGCTTTGTCTGATTTTTTAATATATTCGCAGAAAACCCTGGACAAGGCGTCAACAATCATCGGAGCCAATCTGAGTACAGTTGCTGTTCCTCAGACATTGACGTGGTGCAACGGGCAGATTCTCCATTGTGTTGCTTTTTCTTCAATACCGGCTCGCTATAGGTTTAACGTGTAGTTCCGGGTTTTATTTACAGGTAAGTTACTTAGCCGAAGGAGCACTTCGTTATTTATATAGTTATATTACAGATGAGAAGGTTGGTGTTCCATTAACCTCTCAATTGATATCAACAGGCCATTGTATACCTTTTTATGCGTCCTTTCTTCCTGTTTCCTATTATACTATTATTAGTAGTTTGCTTTGTCTGATTTTTTAATATATTCGCAGAAAACCCTGGACAAGGCGTCAACAATCATCGGAGCCAATCTGAGTACAGTTGCTGTTCCTCAGACATTGACGTGGTGCAACGGGCAGATTCTCCATTGTGTTGCTTTTTCTTCAATACCGGCTCGCTATAGGATTAACGTGTAGTTCCGGGTTTTATTTACAGGTAAGTTACTTAGCCGTAGGAGCACTTCGTTATTTATATAGTTATATTACAGGTGAGAAGGTTGGTGTTCCATTAACCTCTCAATTGATATCAACAGGCCATTGTATACCTTTTTATGCGTCCTTTCTTCCTGTTTCCTATTATACTATTATTTAGTAGTTTGCTTTGTCTGATTTTTTAATATATTCGCAGAAAACCCTGGACAAGGCGTCAACAATAATCGGAGCCAATCTGAGTATGTGCTGTTGTTCCTAAGACTTGGACGCAGTGCAGCTCCTAGAAGATATACTACCCTTCAGCTCCTGGGCTACTGAGTGAGCTAATGATGGTGCTCATCCTGGCTCCTTGGGCCCGTTCCTAGTCAAAATTAAAATATATGAGTACGTAACTGAATTTATAATAAAGTTTTATGATTGTAAAAAAAATGATGAAAAGAAAAATGTTTTAAATGATTTAATTATAAATAGCAGTACACAATTATTATTTATAAATATCTTACACGCTATTAAAAAACATTTATTGGATTAAGATATTCTATAATTTGAGTTATAAAATAGGATTTTTCACGCAAGCCCAATGATGGCTAATAACTGTTCGTAGTTATTATACTTAATTTTAGTTATTAAAAAAATGAACAATTCATTAAAGTTGTTGTCACTCCATAGTGAGTAAAAGTGTCAATTATTTGTAACTATGCAAGTGCAGAACTGTAAGCCTAATTGCCCACTCTATAATGAGTAATCAATCCTGAATTTATCGGATTAAGGCATTAAGAATATATCAGTACGTAACAGAATTTGTAAAAAAGTTTTATGATTATAAAAAAAATGATGAAAAGAAAAATGTTTTACATGATTTAATTATAAATAGCAGTACACAATTATTTTTTTCAATATCTTACACGCTATTAAAAAAAATTTATTGGATTAAGATATTCTACAATTTGAGTTATAGAATAGGATTTTTCACGCAAGCCCAATGATGGCTAATAACTGTTCGTAACTATTATATTTAATTTTAGTTATTAAAAGATTGAACAATTCATTAAAGTTGTTATCACTCCATAGTGAGTAAAAGTGTCAATTATTTGTAACTATGCAAGTGCAGAACTGTAAGCCTAATTGCCCACTCTATAATGAGTAATCAATCCTGAATTTATCGGATTAAGGCATTAAAAATATATCAATACGTAACTGAATTTGTAAAAAAGATTTATGATTATAAAAAAAATGATGAAAAGAAAAATGTTTTACATAATTAATTATAAATAGCAGTACACAATTATTATTTATAAATATCTTACACGCTATTAAAAAACATTTATTGGATTAAGATATTCTATAATTCGAGTTATAGAATAGGATTTTTCACGCAAGCCCAATGATGGCTAATAACTGTTCGTAACTATTATATTTAATTATAGTTATTAAAAGATTGAACAATTCATTGAAGTTGTTATCACTCCATAGTGAGTAAAAGTGTCAATTATTTGTAACTATGCAAGTGCAGAACTGTAAGCCTAATTGCCCACTCTATAATGAGTAATCAATCCTGAATTTATCGGATTAAGGCATTAAAAATATATCAGTACGTAACTGAATTTGTAAAAAAGTTTTATGATTATAAAAAAAATGATGAAAAGAAAAATGTTTTAAATGATTTAATTATAAATAGCAGTACACAATTATTATTTATAAATATCTTACACGCTATTAAAAAACATTTATTGGATTAAGATATTCTATAATTCGAGTTATAGAATAGGATTTTTCACGCAAGCCCAATGATTGCTAATAACTGTTCGTAGTTATTATATTTAATTTTAGTTATTAAAAAGATTGAACAATTCATTAAAGTTGTTGTCACTCCATAGTGAGTAAAAGTAGTCAATTATTTGTAACTATGCAAGTGCAGAACTGTAAGCCTAATTGCCCACTCTATAATGAGTAATCAATCCTGAATTTATCGGATTAAGGCATTAAGAATATATCAGTACGTAACTGAATTTGTAAAAAAGTTTTATGATTATAAAAAAAATGATGAAAAGAAAAATGTTTTACATGATTTAATTATAAATAGCAGTACACAATTATTATTTATAAATATCTTACACGCTATTAAAAAAAATTTATTGGATTAAGATATTCTATAATTTGAGTTATAGAATAGGATTTTTCGCGCAAGCCGAATGATGGCTAATAACTGTTCGTAGTTATTATGTTTAATTTTAGTTATTAAAAAATGGAACAATTTATTAAAGTTGTTGTCACTCCATAGTGAGTAAAAGTGTCAATTATTTGTAACTATGCAAGTGCAGAACTGTAAGCCTAATTGCCCACTCTATAATGAGTAATCAATCCTGAATTTATCGGATTAAGGCATTAAGAATATATCAGTACGTAACTGAATTTGTAAAAAAGTTTTATGATTATAAAAAAAATGATGAAAAGAAAAATGTTTTACATGATTTAATTATAAATAGCAGTACACAATTATTATTTATAAATATCTTACACGCTATTAAAAAAAATTTATTGGATTAAGATATTCTATAATTTGAGTTATAGAATAGGATTTTTCGCGCAAGCCGAATGATGGCTAATAACTGTTCGTAGTTATTATGTTTAATTTTAGTTATTAAAAAATGGAACAATTTATTAAAGTTGTTGTCACTCCATAGTGAGTAAAAGTGTCAATTATTTGTAACTATGCAAGTGCAGAACTGTAAGCCTAATTGCCCACTCTATAATGAGTAATCAATCCTGAATTTATCGGATTAAGGCATTAAAAATATATCAGTACGTAACTGAATTTGTAAAAAAGATTCATGATTATAAAAAAAATGATGAAAAGAAAAATGTTTTACATGATTTAATTATAAATAGCAGTACACAATTATTATTTATAAATATCTTACACGCTATTAAAAAACATTTATTGGATTAAGATATTCTATAATTCGAGTTATAGAATAGGATTTTTCACGCAAGCCCAATGATTGCTAATAACTGTTCGTAATTATTATATTTATTTTAGTTATTAAAAGATTGAACAATTCATTAAAGTTGTTGTCACTTCGTAGTGAGTAAAAGTGTCAATTATTTGTAACTATGCAAGTGCAGAACTGTAAGCCTAATTGCCCACTCTATAATGAGTAATCAATCCTGAATTTATCGGATTAAGGCATTAAAAATATATCAGTACGTAACTGAATTTGTAAAAAAGTTTTATGATTATAAAAAAAATGATGAAAAGAAAAATGTTTTAAATGATTTAATTATAAATAGCAGTACACAATTATTATTTATAAATATCTTACACGCTATTAAAAAACATTTATTGGATTAAGATATTCTATAATTTGAGTTATAAAATAGGATTTTTCGCGCAAGCCGAATGATGGCTAATAACTGTTCGTAGTTATTATATTTAATTTTAGTTATTAAAAAATTGAACAATTTATTAAAATTGTTGTCACTCCATAGTGAGTAAAAGTGTCAATTATTTGTAACTATGCAAGTGCAGAACTGTAAGCCTAATTGCCCACTCTATAATGAGTAATCAATCCTGAATTTATCGGATTAAGGCATTAAGAATATATCAGTACGTAACAGAATTTGTAAAAAAGTTTTATGATTATAAAAAAAATGATGAAAAGAAAAATGTTTTACATGATTTAATTATAAATAGCAGTACACAATTATTATTTATAAATATCTTACACGCTATTAAAAAAAATTTATTGGATTAAGATATTCTACAATTTGAGTTATAGAATAGGATTTTTCACGCAAGCCCAATGATGGCTAATAACTGTTCGTAACTATTATATTTAATTTTAGTTATTAAAAGATTGAACAATTCATTAAAGTTGTTATCACTCCATAGTGAGTAAAAGTGTCAATTATTTGTAACTATGCAAGTGCAGAACTGTAAGCCTAATTGCCCACTCTATAATGAGTAATCAATCCTGAATTTATCGGATTAAGGCATTAAAAATATATCAGTACGTAACTGAATTTGTAAAAAAGTTTTATGATTATAAAAAAAATGATGAAAAGAAAAATGTTTTAAATGATTTAATTATAAATAGCAGTACACAATTATTATTTATAAATATCTTACACGCTATTAAAAAACATTTATTGGATTAAGATATTCTATAATTTGAGTTATAGAATAGGATTTTTCACGCAAGCCCAATGATTGCTAATAACTGTTCGTAATTATTATATTTAATTTTAGTTATTAAAAGATTGAACAATTCATTAAAGTTGTTGTCACTCCATAGTGAGTAAAAGAGTCAATTATTTGTAACTATGCAAGTGCAGAACTGTAAGCCTAATTGCCCACTCTATAATGAGTAATCAATCCTGAATTTATCGGATTAAGGCATTAAGAATATATCAGTACGTAACTGAATTTGTAAAAAAGTTTTATGATTATAAAAAAAATGATGAAAAGAAAAATGTTTTAAATGATTTAATTATAAATAGCAGTACACAATTATTATTTATAAATATCTTACACGCTATTAAAAAAAATTTATTGGATTAAGATATTCTATAATTTGAGTTATAGAATAGGATTTTTCACGCAAGCCAATGATGGCTAATAACTGTTCGTAGTTATTATATTTAATTTTAGTTATTAAAAAGATGGAACAATTTATTAAAGTTGTTGTCACTCCATAGTGAGTAAAAGTGTCAATTATTTGTAACTATGCAAGTGCAGAACTGTAAGCCTAATTGCCCACTCTATAATGAGTAATCAATCCTGAATTTATCGGATTAAGGCATTAAGAATATATCAGTACGTAACTGAATTTGTAAAAAAGTTTTATGATTATAAAAAAAATGATGAAAAGAAAAATGTTTTACATGATTTAATTATAAATAGCAGTACACAATTATTATTTATAAATATCTTACACGCTATTAAAAAAACATTTATTGGATTAAGATATTCTATAATTTGAGTTATAGAATAGGATTTTTCGCGCAAGCCGAATGATGGCTAATAACTGTTCGTAGTTATTATGTTTAATTTTAGTTATTAAAAATGGAACAATTTATTAAAGTTGTTGTCACTCCATAGTGAGTAAAAGTGTCAATTATTTGTAACTATGCAAGTGCAGAACTGTAAGCCTAATTGCCCACTCTATAATGAGTAATCAATCCTGAATTTATCGGATTAAGGCATTAAGAATATATCAGTACGTAACTGAATTTGTAAAAAAGTTTTATGATTATAAAAAAAATGATGAAAAGAAAATGTTTTACATGATTTAATTATAAATAGCAGTACACAATTATTATTTATAAATATCTTACACGCTATTAAAAAAAATTTATTGGATTAAGATATTCTATAATTTGAGTTATAGAATAGGATTTTTCGCGCAAGCCGAATGATGGCTAATAACTGTTCGTAGTTATTATTTTAATTTTAGTTATTAAAAAATGGAACAATTTATTAAAGTTGTTGTCACTCCATAGTGAGTAAAAGTGTCAATTATTTGTAACTATGCAAGTGCAGAACTGTAAGCCTAATTGCCCACTCTATAATGAGTAATCAATCCTGAATTTATCGGATTAAGGCATTAAAAATATATCAGTACGTAACTGAATTTGTAAAAAAGATTCATGATTATAAAAAAAATGATGAAAAGAAAATGTTTTACATGATTTAATTATAAATAGCAGTACACAATTATTATTTATAAATATCTTACACGCTATTAAAAAACATTTATTGGATTAAGATATTCTATAATTCGAGTTATAGAATAGGATTTTTCACGCAAGCCCAATGATTGCTAATAACTGTTCGTAATTATTATATTTATTTTAGTTATTAAAAGATTGAACAATTCATTAAAGTTGTTGTCACTCCATAGTGAGTAAAAGTGTCAATTATTTGTAACTATGCAAGTGCAGAACTGTAAGCCTAATTGCCCACTCTATAATGAGTAATCAATCCTGAATTTATCGGATTAAGGCATTAAAATATATCAGTACGTAACTGAATTTGTAAAAAAGTTTTATGATTATAAAAAAAATGATGAAAAGAAAATGTTTTAAATGATTTAATTATAAATAGCAGTACACAATTATTATTTATAAATATCTTACACGCTATTAAAAAACATTTATTGGATTAAGATATTCTATAATTTGAGTTATAGAATAGGATTTTTCGCGCAAGCCGAATGATGGCTAATAACTGTTCGTAGTTATTATATTTAATTTTAGTTATTAAAAAATTGAACAATTTATTAAAATTGTTGTCACTCCATAGTGAGTAAAAGTAGTCAATTATTGTAACTATGCAAGTGCAGAACTGTAAGCCTAATTGCCCACTCTATAATGAGTAATCAATCCTGAATTTATCGGATTAAGGCATTAAAATATATCAGTACGTAACTGAATTTGTAAAAAAGTTTTATGATTATAAAAAAAATGATGAAAAGAAAATGTTTTACATGATTTAATTATAAATAGCAGTACACAATTATTATTTATAAATATCTTACACGCTTATTAAAAAACATTTATTGGATTAAGATATTCTATAATTGAGTTATAGAATAGGATTTTTCACGCAAGCCCAATGATGGCTAATAACTGTTCGTAGTTATTATATTTAATTTTAGTTATTAAAAATGGAACAATTTATTAAAGTTGTTGTCACTCCATAGTGAGTAAAAGTGTCAATTATCTTGTAACTATGCAAGTGCAGAACTGTAAGCCTAATTGCCCACTCTATAATGAGTAATCAATCCTGAATTTATCGGATTAAGGCATTTAAAATATATCAGTACGTAACTGAATTTGTAAAAAAGTTTTATGATTATAAAAAAAATGATGAAAGAAAAATGTTTTTAATGATTTAATTATAAATAGCAGTACACAATTATTATTTATAAATATCTTACACGCTATTAAAAAACATTTATTGGATTAAGATATTCTATAATTTGAGTTATAGAATAGGATTTTTCAGCGCAAGCCCAATGACTGGCTAATAACTGTTCGTAGTTATTATATTTAATTTTAGTTATTAAAAAATGTGAACAATTTATTAAATTGTTGTCACTCCATAGTGAGTAAAAGTGTCAATTATTGTAACTATGGCAAGTGCAGAACTGTAAGCCTAATTGCCCACTCTATAATGAGTAATCAATCCTGAATTTATCGGATTAAGGCATTAAAATATTCAGTACGTAACTGAATTTATAAAAAGTTTTATGATTATAAAAAAATGATGAAAAGAAAATGTTTTACATGATTTAATTATAAATAGCAGTACACAATTATTATTTATAAATATCTTACACGTATTAAAAACATTTATTGGATTAAGATATTCTATAATTTGAGTTATAGAATAGGATTTTTCACGCAAGCCCAATGATGGCTAATAACTGTTCGTAAGTATTATATTTAATTTTAGTTATTAAAAGATTGAACAATTCATTAAAGTTGTTGTCACTCCATAGTGAGTAAAAGTAGTCAATTATTGTAACTATGCAAGTGCAGAACTGTAAGCCTAATTGCCCACTCTATAATGAGTAATCAATCCTGAATTTATCGGATTAAGGCATTAAAATATATTCAGTACGTAACTGAATTTGTAAAAAGTTTTATGATTATAAAAAAATGATGAAAAGAAAATGTTTTAAATGATTTAATTATAAATAGCAGTACACAATTATTATTTATAAATATCTTACACGCTATTAAAAAACATTTATTGGATTAAGATATTCTATAATTTGAGTTATAGAATAGGATTTTTCACGCAAGCCCAATGATGGCTAATAACTGTTCGTAGTTATTATATTAATTTTAGTTATTAAAAAATTGAACAATTCATTAAAGTTGTTGTCACTCCATAGTGAGTAAAAGTGTCAATTATTGTAACTATGCAAGTGCAGAACTGTAAGCCTAATTGCCCACTCTATAATGAGTAATCAATCCTGAATTTATCGGATTAAGGCATTAAGAATATATCAGTACGTAACTGAATTTGTAAAAAAGTTTTATGATTATAAAAAAATGATGAAAAGAAAATGTTTTACATGATTTAATTATAAATAGCAGTACACAATTATTATTTATAAATATCTTACACGCTATTAAAAAACATTTATTGGATTAAGATATTCTATAATTTGAGTTATAGAATAGGATTTTTCACGCAAGCCCAATGATGGCTAATAACTGTTCGTAGTTATTATATTTAATTTTAGTTATTAAAAATTGAACAATTCATTAAATGTTGTCACTCCATAGTGAGTAAAAGTGTCAATTATTTGTAACTATGCAAGTGCAGAACTGTAAGCCTAATTGCCCACTCTATAATGAGTAATCAATCCTGAATTTATCGGATTAAGGCATTAAGAATATATCAGTACGTAACTGAATTTGTAAAAAAGTTTTATGATTATAAAAAAAATGATGAAAAGAAAATGTTTTACATGATTTAATTATAAATAGCAGTACACAATTATTATTTATAAATATCTTACACGCTATTAAAAAACATTTATTGGATTAAGATATTCTATAATTTGAGTTATAGAATAGGATTTTTCACGCAAGCCCAATGATGGCTAATAACTGTTCGTAACTATTATATTTAATTTTAGTTATTAAAAGATTGAACAATTCATTAAAGTTGTTATCACTCCATAGTGAGTAAAAGTGTCAATTATTTGTAACTATGCAAGTGCAGAACTGTAAGCCTAATTGCCCACTCTATAATGAGTAATCAATCCTGAATTTATCGGATTAAGGCATTAAAATATATCAGTACGTAACTGAATTTGTAAAAAAGTTTTATGATTATAAAAAAATGATGAAAAGAAAATGTTTTAAATGATTTAATTATAAATAGCAGTACACAATTATTATTTATAAATATCTTACACGCTATTAAAAAACATTTATTGGATTAAGATATTCTATAATTCGAGTTATAGAATAGGATTTTTCACGCAAGCCCAATGATGGCTAATAACTGTTCGTAATTATTATATTTAATTTTAGTTATTAAAAGATTGAACAATTCATTAAAGTTGTTGTCACTCCATAGTGAGTAAAAGTAGTCAATTATTTGTAACTATGCAAGTGCAGAACTGTAAGCCTAATTGCCCACTCTATAATGAGTAATCAATCCTGAATTTATCGGATTAAGGCATTAAAATATATCAGTACGTAACTGAATTTGTAAAAAAGTTTTATGATTATAAAAAAATGATGAAAAGAAAAATGTTTTACATGATTTAATTATAAATAGCAGTACACAATTATTATTTATAAATATCTTACACGCTATTAAAAAAATTTATTGGATTAAGATATTCTATAATTTGAGTTATAGAATAGGATTTTTCGCGCAAGCCGAATGATGGCTAATAACTGTTCGTAGTTATTATGTTTAATTTTAGTTATTAAAAATGGAACAATTTATTAAAGTTGTTGTCACTCCATAGTGAGTAAAAGTGTCAATTATTTGTAACTATGCAAGTGCAGAACTGTAAGCCTAATTGCCCACTCTATAATGAGTAATCAATCCTGAATTTATCGGATTAAGGCATTAAGAATATATCAGTACGTAACTGAATTTGTAAAAAGTTTTATGATTATAAAAAAATGATGAAAAGAAAATGTTTTACATGATTTAATTATAAATAGCAGTACACAATTATTATTTATAAATATCTTACACGCTATTAAAAAAATTTATTGGATTAAGATATTCTATAATTTGAGTTATAGAATAGGATTTTTCGCGCAAGCCGAATGATGGCTAATAACTGTTCGTAGTTATTATGTTTAATTTTAGTTATTAAAAAATGGAACAATTTATTAAAGTTGTTGTCACTCCATAGTGAGTAAAAGTGTCAATTATTTGTAACTATGCAAGTGCAGAACTGTAAGCCTAATTGCCCACTCTATAATGAGTAATCAATCCTGAATTTATCGGATTAAGGCATTAAGAATATATCAGTACGTAACTGAATTTGTAAAAAAGTTTATGATTATAAAAAAATGATGAAAAGAAAAATGTTTTACATGATTTAATTATAAATAGCAGTACACAATTATTATTTATAAATATCTTACACGCTATTAAAAAAATTTATTGGATTAAGATATTCTATAATTTGAGTTATAGAATAGGATTTTTCGCGCAAGCCGAATGATGGCTAATAACTGTTCGTAGTTATTATGTTTAATTTTAGTTATTAAAAATGGAACAATTTATTAAAGTTGTTGTCACTCCATAGTGAGTAAAAGTGTCAATTATTTGTAACTATGCAAGTGCAGAACTGTAAGCCTAATTGCCCACTCTATAATGAGTAATCAATCCTGAATTTATCGGATTAAGGCATTAAAATATATCAGTACGTAACTGAATTTGTAAAAAAGATTCATGATTATAAAAAAAATGATGAAAAGAAAAATGTTTTACATGATTTAATTATAAATAGCAGTACACAATTATTATTTATAAATATCTTACACGCTATTAAAAAACATTTATTGGATTAAGATATTCTATAATTCGAGTTATAGAATAGGATTTTTCACGCAAGCCCAATGATTGCTAATAACTGTTCGTAATTATTATATTTATTTTAGTTATTAAAAGATTGAACAATTCATTAAAGTTGTTGTCACTTCGTAGTGAGTAAAAGTGTCAATTATTTGTAACTATGCAAGTGCAGAACTGTAAGCCTAATTGCCCACTCTATAATGAGTAATCAATCCTGAATTTATCGGATTAAGGCATTAAAATATATCAGTACGTAACTGAATTTGTAAAAAAGTTTTATGATTATAAAAAAATGATGAAAAGAAAAATGTTTTAATGATTTAATTATAAATAGCAGTACACAATTATTATTTATAAATATCTTACACGCTATTAAAAACATTTATTGGATTAAGATATTCTATAATTTGAGTTATAAATAGGATTTTTCGCGCAAGCCGAATGATGGCTAATAACTGTTCGTAGTTATTATATTTAATTTTAGTTATTAAAAAATTGAACAATTTATTAAAATTGTTGTCACTCCATAGTGAGTAAAAGTGTCAATTATTTGTAACTATGCAAGTGCAGAACTGTAAGCCTAATTGCCCACTCTATAATGAGTAATCAATCCTGAATTTATCGGATTAAGGCATTAAGAATATATCAGTACGTAACAGAATTTGTAAAAAGTTTTATGATTATAAAAAAAATGATGAAAAGAAAAATGTTTTACATGATTTAATTATAAATAGCAGTACACAATTATTATTTATAAATATCTTACACGCTATTAAAAAAAATTTATTGGATTAAGATATTCTACAATTTGAGTTATAGAATAGGATTTTTCACGCAAGCCCAATGATGGCTAATAACTGTTCGTAACTATTATATTTAATTTTAGTTATTAAAAGATTGAACAATTCATTAAAGTTGTTATCACTCCATAGTGAGTAAAAGTGTCAATTATTTGTAACTATGCAAGTGCAGAACTGTAAGCCTAATTGCCCACTCTATAATGAGTAATCAATCCTGAATTTATCGGATTAAGGCATTAAAAATATATCAGTACGTAACTGAATTTGTAAAAAAGTTTTATGATTATAAAAAAAATGATGAAAAGAAAAATGTTTTAAATGATTTAATTATAAATAGCAGTACACAATTATTATTTATAAATATCTTACACGCTATTAAAAAACATTTATTGGATTAAGATATTCTATAATTTGAGTTATAGAATAGGATTTTTCACGCAAGCCCAATGATTGCTAATAACTGTTCGTAATTATTATATTTAATTTTAGTTATTAAAAGATTGAACAATTCATTAAAGTTGTTGTCACTCCATAGTGAGTAAAAGAGTCAATTATTTGTATCTATGCAAGTGCAGAACTGTAAGCCTAATTGCCCACTCTATAATGAGTAATCAATCCTGATTTATCGGATTAAGGCATTAAAAATATATCAGTACGTAACTGAATTTATAAAAAAGTTTTATGATTATAAAAAAAATGATGAAGAGAAAAATGTTTTAAATGATTTAATTATAAATAGCAGTACACAATTATTATTTATAAATATCTTACACGCTATTAAAAAACATTTATTGGATTAAGATATTCTATAATTCGAGTTATAGAATAGGATTTTTCACGCAAGTCCCAATGATTGCTAATAACTGTTCGTAATTATTATATTTATTTTAGTTATTAAAAGATTGAACAATTCATTAAAGTTGTTGTCACTTCATAGTGAGTAAAAGTATAAATTGCTTGTAACTATGCAAGTACAGAACTGTAAGTCTGATTGCCCACTCTATAATGAGTAATCAATCCTGAATTTATCATACACGTTAAAAAGACATGCTCAAAGTTAGAGGAAAAAAAAATTTTTTTGGCTCTTGATTAATAGAGAATAACTTTCTTCAAGCTTAGGTTATGTTATCTCTACAAAATCAATTCACAGTGTTAGTATAACTACGCCATCTATCGACATCATTTGAATCGCACGCTAGATGGCGTAGTATACTGATAATGCAACCTACTGTATCGACGCCAGGTCGATAATGCAACCTACTATATCGACGGCAGGTCGATAATGCAGTCATAAAATTGACTTTGGAACCCCCTTAAACTGTCACACGGTGATTTTAGAACAGTAAATTTGGATTTAGTTAAAGAACTTTTGTTAATAATAATTATTCGATAGATTTGATTAATAGAGTGATTGAAGAGAGCGAATCAAATTTATAATAGTAAATTAAAAGTTAGAGTTAATATTAAAAATTATGCATTTGTTGTTATACCGTATGTTAGAGGTTTATCTGAAAGAATAAGAAAAGAATTTAAAAAAATAGGTATTCAAGTTTTCTTTAGAAATATTAATAATTTAAGTTTTTTGTTTAATAATTGTAAGGATAGAGATAGAAAGGATGATAAATCTGGAGTTGTTTATAAAATAAATTGTATTGATTGTGATAAGTGTTACATTGGTCAAACTAGGAGACATTTGAAAAAGAGAATTTATGAACATAAATATAGTTTGAGGAGTGTATATGTCGCATCGGGTTTAAAACAGAATTGTTTAGATTTTGTTCATTTATTTGATTGTAATAATGTAGAAATTTTAGAAGAAAATATTATGAATAAATTTAAAAAAGAAAGTCTTGAGAATATTCATATATTTAGGAATGATAAGAATGTTAATTTAATATTAGAGTCAAGTAAATTAAATAAGATTTATCATCCTATCTTAACTTAACTTAGTTTGTTGGTGTGAATTTGTTTCGGTGTGGGTCCTTGGAGTGGGGAGGCCTTTTTTGAAGGTATAAATATCGGTGTGGAATAGTTTTTCATTTCAGTCCCTGACGAGGAGCAGCAACGAGCTCGAAACGTCGGACAACATATTTGGGGTGAGTAGAGTTTTGGTGCGGATGGCAGTCAGATTGCTTTATTAATAATTTGTTTTATTTTCAGTTAGAATTTTTAATTTTTTATCTTTTATTTTTATAGATTCTTCGGGGGTGATTATAAGTAGGGGCAATCTGAGTGCCCATATGTTTAATTTGTTATTGACTGTAAGACCGATAAAAATATTAATTAATTTAATAAATGATCAATACATACTCAATTTCTTGTACACGGAATTACTGAAAGAATTATACGTGTGTACACAAATGCTCTACTTGGCTATTCATGAATACCGTTAGCGTAACACAAAAGCGTCCATAACTTGGGAAGCCGATCACTTAGAATTTTCAATTTTACATTCTTTTGATCTAAAAACAATATAGAAACTTTCTGCATTAGCTGTTTCTGGATCCATTTTCGGACTACTTTTACATGCTTGAGGAACACTATGTATAGTGACCGACGCGGTGGCGGATTTTATAAAATGTAATATACAATATACATAATATATAATATACGGTACAGTTAAATTTGATGATTCAAAAATTTACGATACCATATACTAAAATTTAGTATAAATTGAGTTTGTGTCTCCATTAAAATACAGTATAACAATTTTTACTGAAGATTATAGGAACATTTAATCATACATTTCTCTCCGTGTACTTTCGTGCACGTTACCCTATTACACATGCAAGAACAACGGCATGTTTGTACATAGTTTTTTGAATATTTCCCAGAATAACGACGAAAGTCAAAATCCACTTCTACTAAGGGGATGTCGGAGCTATAGCCTCAGTCGATAGCCGCTCGATCTCGAGGCTTCTAATGGTGCTGTAGTCGTGTCGATTTCGACGGTAAACGTACTTCAAACATAAATTATAAATTTTACAGCTACATACAGCTGTTAAAAGACACTTTCTTCCCTAGCTATGACTAAAATTAAGGTAATTGCAATATTATTCTGGGCAGCAAATGTTTGTTTTTTTAAAGAAATGTGTAATACGTTACGTATAGCATTACGGCAGATATAGACTTAATGAATACCAGACGTATTACACATTTCTTAAAAAAAAAGATTTGCTGCCAAAAGTAATATTACAATTACCTTAATTTTAGTCATAGCTAGGGGTAAAATTTATAATTTATGTTTTAAGAGGACTTCGAAGCTAGCGATTTTACCGACATATAAAAGTGACCATTTTTAATTTTTATTAATAACTAAACCAGTTTTTGGGGAATTTTGGGACCAGAGCCCCATTCTATGTACTAATATAAGTAATTTGTCAGATTTTGGTGCGAATTCATTGATTGAGTATTTACGAAGAATAGTGCAAAACTGTAATTTTTATGCATCATAGCCTGATTATTGTGAATTACAGTTTCGCGCTATTCTTCATAAATATTCAATGAATTTGCACCCAAATTTGACAAGTTACTTGCAGTACCGTATAGAATGGGGCTCTGGTCTCAAAATTCCCCAAAATCTGGTTTAGTTATTGATAATAATTAAAAACGGTAACTCCTATATGTCGATAAACTTGTTAACTTCGACGTCCTCTTAAGTACGTTTATCGTAGAAATCGACACCTGACTATAGCGCCATTGCAAGCCTTGAGATCGAGCGAATATCGACGGAGGATATAGCTCCGACATCTCCTTAAATGGAAATGCAAACTAGAACCGAGCTATATTCAGATGGCATATAGCTCGATGAAACATCCAGAGTAGAAACTCACCGAGTGCGTTATGTGTTAGTTGAAGAGATTTTTTTGTAAATTGTCGAAACATACAATTTAAATCGATTATTCGTCGTAACTAGAAAATCTCTACATCACTCCTTATTATAGTACGATGGACTGTCTACTTTACGTTAGTATCTAATGTATAGTAGAATTAAGTATATAGTAGAATAGTGGTTAACGTACACGCTTGGCAACTTGTACAACTGAATTCGAATCTGAGTTAATATAAAAATTTTCTATTTAATAAAATTAAATTGTTAAGTCATAATAAAATAATTAAAATAATAAAATTTATCAATAATATAATTTATTTTTTGTAGAGATCGTTTTTAGAGAGCTTTTTAGCGAAAGCTGATCATTTTTGTATATAATTATAGAATTTGCTAATAGCAAATAACAATTAAGTGTACATTATTATTTATTATCAAAATATTAATGTACAAGAGGAATAACGGTTAATTTGAATATTAAAATTAATAGATAACCATACAATCCGATAGATGAATAAAGAAAACACATAAATAAATCGACATCCTGAATACTTAAATAGACGTGGAAAAACTTCCAAGGCAGACTCTTAACATCCTACATACCTCGTGGTCAAGCCAACATTGCGCGTGGCCCACCTCCTTAGTACTATATAGTATTTTTCGTTACAAGGGCATACAAATTTATGCCCGTGTCGCAAACATTATTTTTAGACTCAGCGGGCGTAAAATTCGTTTTTACGGTCGGTTTTTAGATTGTAAAATGCTGTTATAAATTTTACGCCTAACGTACGTAAAACAGAATTTTGCAATTGGAAATTAAGCGTAAAAACCAATTTTACGCTCACTGAATAGAAAAGTTTTTATTGTGATGTTGTCAGACATTGTATTATCAGAAGCCTCGTGGTAAAACTAGCATTTCGCGTGGTCCATTCCTATGAATAATACACGAAACATTAAAAATAAACTCTATTTACTTAAATTTCTTTCTTTTCTTCTTTATGTTCGGATAAAAGTCGAAACCCCACACTTACTCACACACACACACACACACACGCACACGCACACATATATATATATATATGGGTGGTTCTCTGTGACATCGAAGATGAAAAAAAATAAATATTGCTATAACTGTGGGAATATGTTTTAGAGGTATCCAGTAGTTCTCCTGAATTTTTTCAGATTTTTTCTGGGCCATTATTTTAAGTTACAGAGAGTCAAAGTTGACATTTTAGCACTTTTTTGCATTATATGCCCATTTTCATGAATTTTTAGCTCCCAGGGGATGCATTTTTCACTAAAAACATAAGTATGACTTTTTTTGTAAAATTTTCCGAACTTTTCATTAAAAATACTTTTAAAGACATAAATGTATGCTGTCACACTCTTGTAAGCCATTTAAACCTTAAATAGTGAAAATCAGCAATTCTGCTCCGGACTCTGGTAACCTAATACTGTCTAAAAGATGTCTTTTTCTAGTCAGAAACTGCCTAAAAATTTCCAAAGTGGGTCTAAATCATTAAGATCACTTATGGTCAAAATATCCGGGAAAAGTGCCCGAAATATTAATAGAAATGTATATTTGTTGCCTTATAACGATGAATCTAGTAGCATGATCATTGCAAAAAAATTTATGCACTTACCTTGAAATGGTAGAAAAGTATCTTCACTTGTTTCAGTATCCATCTAATCCCCTGTAAGCTGCTAAAAATACAAATATTATTATAAAATTATAAAAAATTATTTTTTAAACATTTATAATGCTGGATTTTTTGTTTTACATCCCTTACAAGAATTATAATACTAATCTGAAGGATTACTATAAAAGTATCAACATTATTATTATTATTATTCAGCATTACATTGTTAAGATTTCACAAACTTGTCACTGTCACGTTATCATATTATTCATTATAATTATATATCCGATTTATTTATATATCTTTCGTATTAAATACGTATATTCAGTTATTGTAATAATGATGTTTATATATTTATAGTAATCCTTCAGATTAGTATTATAATTCTTGTAAGGGATGTAAAACTAAAAATTCAGCATTATAAATGTTTAAAAATTAATTTTTTACATTTGTATAATAATATTTGTATTTTTAGCAGCTTACAGGGGATTAGATGGATACTGAAACAAGTGAAGATACTTTTCTACCTTTTCAAGGTAAGTGCACAAATTTTTTTGCAATGATCATACTAATAGATTCATCGTTATAAGGCAACAAATATACATTTCTATTAATATTTCGGGCACTTTTCCCGGATATTTTGACCATAAGTGATCTTAATGATTTAGACCCACTCTGGAAATTTTTAGGCAGTTTCTGACTACAAAAAGACATCTTTTAGACAGTATTAGGTTACCAGAGTCCGGAGCAGAATTGCTGATTTTCACCATTTAAGGTTTAAATGGCTTACAAGAGTGTGACAGCATACATTTATGTCTTTAAAAGTATTTTTAATGAAAAGTTCGGAAAATTTTACAAAAAAAGTCATACTTATGTTTTTAGTGAAAAATGCATCCCCTGGGAGCTAAAAATTCAGGAGAACTACTGGATACCTCTAAAACATATTCCCACAGTTATAGCAATATTTATTTTTTTCATCTTCGATGTCACAGAGAACCACCCATATATATATATATATATATATATATATATATATATATAACATAAAGTTGTTCGTTTTTAGGTTAAAAATAATTTCATACTTTTGACTCTCTGTAACCTTGCACCAATATGAGATAATAATCCAAAAAAATTTCTTTTACTTTCTTTAAGTAATTTCCTGTAGATTGCAACTCTATTGAAACAATATTTATTTTTTGTCAGGATTCACTTGACGTGGAACTTCCCACATATACACCGTGTGACAATTTTAAAGTAATCACAAACTTATTTCAATGGTAAATCAAATTTATATTTGCGGATCCAATGGTTCTTGTGGTTTTTGGGGTCGAGGAATCTATTAATAATAATAGAAATCAAATTACATTTGAAATAAGAAAAATAAAAAAAGTATTTCTTCGAAGAATTGAGATAGCACGTACGTTAGTGTCATAATGAAATATTGAGCATAATAATGCGCTAGGACCATTAATAACACATGGTATTTTTTTTATTTAATTATAAATATAGTTTAAAAAACGCAAATATTTTTAATTAGAAAATTCGGAACGCGAATAATGAAACGTTTGAAATTGGTATGGTTAGGTTACAAACAATAATTGTTTGTCGGTAACATACTCTGTGCTAATCTACAATAGATGGCGATGAGCACAGCTTCTCGTATTACAATAATGTATACTTCAATTAAAATGAAAATTAATTTAACTCAAATTAAATAACTTATTTTAACTAAAAACAAATTAAATAATTTAATTTTTTAATTTTTTTATATTAAGGGTAGAGTATGGTTAGAAAAATATGTTTGTAATTTTTATAAAATATTATGTGAATATTATAAAAAATATTCTTTATTGATGATTACTAACACCCAAATCACGTAAAATATTAAAATATTTAACAAAATATGCCTAAAACTGTTGCAAATTCAAAAATTTAAAAAACTAATGTGACTAAAACCTAAAAAAATTCACAGATGTTGCCGCAAGTATAAAAAAATTAGTAACATTAATTTTCCATATTCCATATCATAAGTGAGAATTTTTAGTATTAAAAATAAGCAAAAGCTCTTGGTTTCAGACCAAATCTTTTCATTAGGTCAAGGAAAGCTGTTCTTCCATCAATTTCCATCAATGAAATTTTCATTGTTGTTTTGTGTATAACCACCAACGTGTCTTTGAAGCAAGTCGCTATTAGTAAGTTTAAAGTCCCTTCCTACATATTGCTTTAGCTGTCTGTTATTGCTTTTGCTGTGAAGTCCTAGAGGACAAATTGCGATAAAATGTGAGCCATATAACTGCATATATAATTTGAGATCAATCCTTATGGATTCTAATAGCATTTCATAGTACCTTGTAAGCTTATCAATTACTTGAGCTGTCAAGCAACATTTTTCTCTAATGCTTTCGCCATCTGTACAAACTTTTCCAGCATAGGTAGGGTAGAATGGTACATGTATTCTATGACTGTTCTAGAGTCTTTCCATAGGACAACATTGCACCGTCTAGCTGACAGTATTTGATCGCCCTGGTATCTCCGTCATTCGACTTTCGTAACCCCTCAGGATTAGATAGTTTTGTTCTAAATGATCCCAAGCGCCTCGGATTCGATTCGGCATTCCAATGACTTTATAAGTCACAAAAGCCGTCGAGAGTCACCTATGGGATCGGTTTACCACGATCGGAGGCCACTTGAACAGTGTACCGAAACTCGTTACTGGGGCCCACCGCCTTGCGACGGCTAGCCTAGAGTCGTAATTCTCGGTGTGAATGCGGCGGTGTTTAGCTCACCGCCGTCGTCCGCTTTCGAACATAAGCGGCATCCGGGTTACTCTTCGCTTCACCCGTCAAGCCTGCTTGCAACCACGTGCCCCGCAGAGTCCAACCCAATACTGGGGACACGCTGACGTTTCACTTTCAACTCAGAGGTACGCCAACGTGGGGCTCGGATCCCAGTCCCTGCGTACCAGAGTAAAGTCATCCTGGTCCAACTGTCGACCTGCCGAAACAAATCTCCCTATTACTCCCCGGATCCCCGAGGAGGTTTTGCGGTAGGTGGACTAACGTTCGAATGAATGCAGTTTGCAGGAGAAATTCCTTTGCATTCCGTCAAGCGTTAGATCCCTCTATTCTCGTCGTTCAGACGAGGCCGTTCAAATCAAGGGTTCTAACTATTCCATGATGGGATTCGACTGGCGTTCCCTGTTGAGGGAAGCCCTTAAGCACTCTGTACGGACTGGAGAGTCTGATGAGACAGTCTGACCAGCTTCACAGTACAGTGCTTCATGCATGATTGCCAGGGGAGTGGCCGTTTCCTCGAAACATCCCCTCTTTGACTATCACACGGGTTAGGCGTCTTTGGAGTCTGGGGTCGGTCTCTGAGGTTGTCCTCAAGTTTCAGCTTGGAAGGTTCTATGTACTTTTTAGCAAACTTGTTGAATGCCTGGTACAATTCCCGGCTACTCACTAGTAAACTCAGTTCGCATGGCCACGTGTGACCATGTTGCCGGACCAGGTTAACCAGGGGTTTCCGGATCTCGACTACGCAGGGACAATCGAAGAGTATGTGGCTAGAAGTTTGTTCCTCTCCACATTCACATCTCGAATCTTCGCTCAACCCGAATCGGTTCAGGTAAGACTTAAAAGATCCGTGTCCCGTTAGGAACTGCGATGTGTAGTGGTTAGGCTTTAGCCACCCTTTTCGCATCCTGTCATCAACACTGCTGAAAAACTTGTGTGTCTCTGAACCTTTGCCCGTGGTATCCCATCTTTTCTGCCATTGATCCATGATTTGCTTTCGAACTGTATCTTTCTCAATGGCAGTCGGATCTTTCGAGTCTCCACTACGGCTCCGTTCGATCGGTTCGTCTGACGGTTGGACAACTTCGCTACGTCTGGTATGGTAATGAGCGACTGTCTCATCTAACAATAAGTCGATGGGAGGAGAGGCAGAGATCACCTGAAGTGCCTCATGGGAGACAGTGCTATAAGCTTTCGAAGTCCAGACTAGGGTCTTCCTTTGCAAAGTAGCAAGGATTCTCCTGCTGTGACTGTTAGCCTTGTTCCACCATCCTGCGGCACCGTAGGCGACAATTGGGATGAAGAGGCACTTATATATCAGACTGAGGGATCTGTCTTTCATCCCCCAATTCGCGCCAGAGAGGAGATGTAGTCGACCGAGAAGGTCGAACCACTTTTTCTGCACGTTTTTAACGTGCTGAATGACTCCAAATCTAGGTTCGAACGTGACGCCCAGGTACTTCATTTCTTTAAGCATACGAATGTTTTGGTCTCCCAGTTTGACTTTGGGAGGCTTGCTTGAGTCAAGTTTGCCTTTCAATAATATCAGTCCCAATTTAGGAATTGATACTTCCAGTTTGTGTAATTTGCACCAGTTCTCGACAATGTTCATCATACGCTGCGCCTCTGTTTCAAGGTGACGCCAGCTCTTGCCTTCGACGATTGTTATAATGTCGGCGGCATATGCTATCGAATTAAAGCCTGCGTCATGAAACTCTTTGAGTAGGGTGTCATAGTCTAAGTTCCATCCAAGTGGACCGAAAATAGACCCCTGTGGGAAACCTTTAGTTACTTCCTTTCGTGCTTCGTCGTACGTAACTCTCATGCACACCGTTCGATCTTGGAAGTAACTTTGTATAAAGATATATAGACGTTTGTGGAGCATTGTCTGTCTTTTAGCTGTTTCAAAAGTCTAGGCCACCACAGATTGTCAAAAGCCCCAGAGATGTCGAGTGGGAACGTTAAAACGTAGTTGCACTGGCTTTCCTCTACTATTTGCGTCAGCCTTATTATCGCATCTTCCGTCGACTTTCCTGGTGTAAAACCGTATTGGTCGGTCGACGTACTGATGTGTGTGCGCTCCGATGTTTGTCCTGACTCCGAGTTCACAGGCTGTTTTAGTCGCTCTATAATGAGCCTTTCCAACGTTTTACCCATTATGCTTAGTAAGTATATGGGCCTGTATGACTTCACAGCCTGCTCATCTTTGTCAGGAGCTTTGAGCAACGTAATTAGCATTCCCTCTTTCCATCTCTTTAGGAAAACACCATACTTGAGACAAGCATTGTATAATTTGTCAATTTCGTCTAGCAGTGGAATTGCATTTTTAAGTACCTCCGCTTCAATTCTGTCAGTACCTGGACACTTCCCGCTTTTGTTGGTTCGAATTGATTGAACTATTTCAAGCCGGGTAAATGGAGGTGCCTTACTCGAGATATATTCTTCCAGGCAATCCTGTCGGATCTCATGGTGAGCTTCTGTCTCTCCGGATCTGTCATCGTCTGGTACTAACTGTTGAAGCAGAGATTCGCACGTTTCCTTCCAGGTAGTTGTCGATCCATTTATTCCTGTCACAGTATTGAGAGCTTTGGTGGTGCTCATCTTGCCCGATACAACTCGGTACGGAAGGCTCCATACGTCTTTGTTGCCTTCGAGCGTGATATAGCTCCTCCAGCTCCTCTTTCTGGACTTACTTGTTTCGCACTTGTATTCTCTCTTAGCTTTTCTCACATGCTTGAGCGTTTTGTTCTGGAATCTTTGCGATCTGGTCTCAGACGTCCCGCTTCTCTTCCTCAGGTAGAGCCATTTCCGTTCGAGTCTTTTGGTTCTACATTTGAGGCGTGTCAGCCGTGGATTCCACCATGGAGCGGATTTGGAAAATCGCTTCTTCATGAGGATCGCCTTCTTACAAGCATTAATGATTGATTCTTCGAGTTCGTTGGCGTATGTGTCAACATCCTCTTTAGAATCTATCTGCAAGTCCGATAGGTGCGTCTTTTCGACTTTTAGAGCCTCTTTGAAGACTTCCCAGTTCGCTTTTCGAATATTGAAACGCGGTTCCATTATCTTTACTTGGCGAGTCGGTTGTCTCTCAAAGTCCAATGTTATGGAAATAGGTCTATGATCACTCGTACTCCAGTCCTCAACCTTCCATTCGGTTATGAGGTGGCTTAGGCTCCTGGTCACGAGTGTTACGTCTATGAAGGTTTCCCCTCTTACGCTTACACAAGTGGCCTGTTGCCCTTGCCGGTTCACTACCGTGAGGTTGTGCTCGAGAATAAAGTCCTCAAGTAGTTGTCTTCTGCCATCTCTCGTCGGCGAGTCCCACCAGGTAGACTTAGCATTCGCGTCCATTGCTATAAGAATCTTTTGGTCTTTAAGCTCGGATAGAATGAGTCTAAGCTGCGTCAGATGTATCCCTATGGGATCTCTGAATTGGCAGTATAAAGTGACCACATAGAGGCTGCCAAAGCGACCGCTCACCATTGAGCATAAGCAGTGGCTGGTGCAGAGCTGGGAGATTCGTGTGTACGTGAGGGTACCAGAGCTATATAAAATAGCAGCCGAGGGTTTTTCCCCGGGTTTGGTCCCTACTATCGTACCAATGCTCAGTCCAATCCCCGAGATACATCCTTTAAAGGAGTATGGTTCTTGAACTAGAGCCAAATCTACTCCTGCTCTGACCATGTGTTCGCGAGTTTCGTCTGTGACGTTTCTCGCACGAGCCATGTTTAGCTGGAGGATCTTAACTTTCAGGCCTCTGTTAGAGCTTGACTCTGTTTGAGGCCCGTCCGTACGAGTCCGACTCCTAGCTAAACTTATTCGATCGACAGGGTTTGTGTCCAGGCGTACCGCCTTGGAGGGCCCTTTCATCGATCCACCCTTCCGCTTTCGAGGACGCTGCCGTTCCCTATTGAAAGAGGGCATCTTTGGATGGTAAGCGCTTGTTAGTGGTCCACTCGAGTGCAATTATCTCCTAAATTAAACGTTTAAAAAAGATTTCTTCGATATCCCCCACAAGATATCGAAAATAGAAGTAAAAAATAAGCGAGTGCCGGGTCCGTACGGCTGGAGAGGTTCTTCTTAAGACTAACTTGACGTTTCCTACTTTTACAATATTTACATATTCTTATATTATATTATTATCTTAAATCTACTATCTACACATTACACTACTTTGTCTCTTTGAGACGGAATCTAGAATCGTGTTTTGTGCATTTCTTTTCATTACCCAATGGATTTGTTTTTGATTTTGATTGATTATATCCAGAGGGTTCAAACAGTGCACTGATGGATAATCATTTGGATTCATATTCCATCTTTTGATCGTATTAGTATGCTCTCCATAGAAATCTTTATATCTTTATATTTACAAGGCATTAGGCCAATCTCGCTTACGCTACCGGATCACGGCTGATTGCCGCTCTCCGGATCTCTATTATTTACAAGATTAATTGCTTCTCGAGTTTGTCTGCATTTGGCAGTTCTATTATGTACAAGATTCAGACTAGGTATGGTTGCCTGCCTTTAAGCGTCATAATCGGGTGTTTCTCTCTATGGTACTCTATTGGTAAGACTCGCCTTGGCAAACTGCTTAGGCTTTAGATCGCACTAGAATGGAATAGAGATTCTCCTTAGTTAGCGTTCGAGAATCCCCACAGGGTCCACGTAGTACCCATCGACTTCCATGCTTTCGAAATTTCCAAGTGCTAAACTGGTTCAGTTTGAGTTACCCTTACTTCTTGGTCTGTCTCCTCGCTATCCTTTTATGCTACTTTCGAAAAATCTCCTGAAATGGAAAAACCCGCCCTTACGGGCGGGTGATGAGCTCATTGTCCGATGACCTGAGTTCTTAGCTAGGATAGTTCGGAGGCTGCTATAAGGGAGCCCTACTCTTAACTGAGTGATTGAAAGGCTAACTTCTTCTCGAGGGCCTTCCGCGAACCTACTAACCCTTGCTTAAAGAAATCGACCTGTATTTGGTTGTTCAACCCTACATTGTGCTTCTGAGGTTCCTTGCTTTTGGGAGCTGCTATGACTCCGGCCGAGGCCCTTTACCCATAGTGGTGGACCCATCACTTGCTAGGCGATAGGCGGAAATTTATTATGTACCCGAGTAAACCCGAGTTACCTGGACCATTTTCACGAAACAACTTTCTGCACAATGCTGGTTTAGCCCCTTTTGAGGCGTGTGGAACGTATTCCTAAGGAATTTCCCCTCAGTTGATCTCCTGCTTTGGCTTGCCAGAGACTGAGTTGAGTCCTTAAGGTACGCTGAACTCCACAATGATTTTCGAAGGCATTTTTAGGCTGTTCCCACTCCGGTATACACCGAGCCGAAACAATATAAAAGAGTCCGGCCAAAAGGGTTTTCGACTTCACTCACTTTCGACAATAGTGTAGTCGGCATGATCGGGCTCGGAGCTTGACGCTCTTAATGCCTTCTCGTGCGAGTTTATGGTGCATCGAACCTACGTAAGGAAACGTCGGGAGAAATACTTTTAAAAGCCTGGAAGGCTTCCCGTCATTCGAGAACACACCTCTGTGAGACATCTCGGCGGTCGCGGTCTGGGGTAAGGTCTTCCATGACCACGATTGCTCTGATGAATTGTATAGCCGCCAAAGGCATGTGTTCAATAACTAAGCGTGTTAGTGTATCAATCATATAGCATGTTGGGCAGTTGATCGCCAACACAGGCTCGGCGAAACAACACGACTTCGAGGCGCACTAGTGGCAATCCTCTTCCTCCACTGTCGTAGGAGGTAAAAATCGAACTCTCGGAAATGGGGGCCGAGTCACTCACCCTCTCCCAACTCAGGAAATCTGAGAACAGGATTCCGCCAAGTGGTAGAATGGTACAATTCGGACCAGGGTATAATTCCAAACAGTCCAAATATCTCGAGCACGGCAACACAAGTAAACAAATGACTTTCGTGTTTTGATGCGCCAAATTGACGCTCATGTTTGGTAAGCATGGCCTTTAGCTTTCAGTTAGTAACAGGGGCTAGAGAGGAACAGACGTGTTCTCGAGATATTTGGACTGGTCGGAATTATACCCTGGTCGAAATTGTACCATTCTACCCTAGTTTTTAAATTCCTCAAATATGCTTTTTTGCACATGGCCTGTACATTTTTTCTTTTAAATGTCAAAATTTCAATAATAAGGTTTCGCTTCATACGCAGCCTTTTATACTTTTCTTTTGAATGCTGTTTACAAGTTAAGCAAAAACATTGTTTTGGAAAAACATCTATTATTTTCCCAGTATCGTATTGGGCTAAACTTGAGAAGCCTTGAAGAGATGTATGGCCCCGCTTTCTCCATCACCGAATACAGTTTTGCTTTCATCTTTATCAGCATGTTAGTAACTTTCATTGATTCTTGCACATCTTCTTGGCTTACATATTGCACTTACAGCAAGTTACTGTAAGAAACTGGTTAAAAAAATTTCATTATTCCACGCAAGGTTTTTAATCCAGTTAATCCATGTCCAATCTTTCTAGCAGTTAATAAACTACGCTTATCCATTTCATAAGCATTGAACTGTTTTTCCAGTTTCTCACACGGTGTAAGAAATAGAGGTGGACCAATGTTCCTCCACCACTTGTGATCTTATTAAAGCCCTTTGTTTTGTCTCTGCACGGCGGCGCCACAGAAACAATGTACTAATTAATCACATATAAAGTGAGCTTCTAAAGACGCGCCGTTATGTGTATGTGGTACACGTGGTAAAATTAATTTATTTGAATATTTTACAATTACATTGCAAATATAATCACACATTATTTATATAATTATGAAAATTTACTGTATATACAGGGAAACCCATTTTAATCTATGGACCCAAATTGCTTCTAAACCACGACATTTACAAAAAAATGGTTCAGACGAAAGTTAGTCCGGACAGTGGGGGCCATTTAATGGTACCACTAGTTTTGACCTTGAAGTCAATTTTGAAGGTCATTTCAAAGTAAACATGGTTTTTTCTAATGAGAACCCCTATTTTTGAGTGCAGATTCGGCAAGAGCAGAAAATTTTACATCAAAATTTTTTTATGCAAAAATTGTTTTTGTGACCTTGGAAAGGTCAAAAATAAAGGTCAAATGTCTAAAAAACGATTAGTTCGTACTTTTTCGCAAATAACGTGATTTTTTTGTAAATATTACCGTTTGTAATGTTTAAGAAAGATCAATAAATTCTATGGGTGTTAATCTCTTTGATTAGCTTGACTTTGGCATCAATTTTCAAGAACTTTTGAAGGTCATAACGCATTTTTCATTCAAACCATGTTTTTGACTGCAATCTCTGTTTTATGATATTACGTCCTAAAAGACTGTTACTTCTTACATGATGACGGAGATTTTCTAGTCTTTTAATCCGACGTGAGAGGCAAGGGGACTCACGATAATCAAGCACCCCAAAGGAAACAGATCTCACTACGTCCTCGTCGTTGTTTCCGGATAACGCTAAAAGTAAGATAAAAGTAATTTTGTTTTGCATTTATCGTATGACCTTAATATGACCCCATCCGATTGATATAAGCACTACTGGGGAATGTATTTTCAACAAGTGTTTTTTTCACCAAGACTTCGTACGACCTCCGTCGCTGATTCGCACCGATTTGGGAGCATAAAAAAGCGACGTTAAAATAATAATAATAAAAAATACAATATATTGTGTTTTATTAGATTATTATGTCGACGGAGTGGACAAAAGCCCATTCTGTTGACAAAGTGATCGCTTAGAACATATATTATTTAAATTCAGCTAACTTGATGCTTTACGTCTATATATTTCATTTAAGGTCAATGTATCGTCAGAACATTAAAAATTTAAAATAAAAAAAATTCATTTCTTAAGTGACACTATTGCGGGCGAGCGTACTTAAAATTGCGTTCGCCCGTACATCGACGAAAACTGTGTCATCACGTGATCGCGCAACACCGCAAAGTATTACGAGGCCGCGCGACTCTCGATGAGTCCGTTTACCGACCGCAAATGGAAGACCTCGAGAGAAAGAGTGATTGGCGAGGTGCTACTCTGGGGACCTGCTGAGGAAGGGAGTTTCCCCGTGAGTTCGTCGATCGTGAGTCTCGGTATTGTATCAAGGACTCGACAATTTATGGCGAGAGCAGTGTTCCCGCGTAAAGTAAGAATTAATTGCATTCCCTTTCTCTAAACGCTTAATTTATCCGACAAGCTTAACACAGTAGAGAAAACACTTATTTAGCGTCCACGCTATTCGATATTCAGCTTCCTTGCGTACGCGATAATCCGATCAGACCATACGGGTCGCTGAGACTTGCACATTCTCCGAGTGCTGCGTTTCGACTGCGCACTTGCTTACGACCCCAAGGTTAGATAAATTAATGTGAACTTCGTTCTAGTTAGCGCTACCAGGCGCTCCGTATTGTATTTGTATGTTAATACTTTATTTATAAAATAATCGTTATTTAGTTAACGTGCATCCTGAGCGGCCGAGCCTGGTGTCCCGCCGACGGGCACGAGCATCAGACCACGGACATCCGTGCATGACTTCTCGAGTAAAACTCGGATTGCGCGGTACTCCTCGCATTGGGGAATCGCTTTTGTTGTATCTCGAACATCTCGGCTATTACGATGCTTTTGGTTGCGCAACGACTATAGTCCGGGTTTTTCAGGTTCAAGAATAAACAAGAAGATATAAACTTCCCCTTTTAAATTAATAAGCTTTGAGCTTTCAATTTAATTGAAATTGTATTATCCCCTGTGAGGATTCTACCTCACAACATTTAAATTGAAAAATAAACGATGTTCGTAACCTCCATTGTATGGTATCCCCTTCAATAGCTTTTCACGTTTTACATAAGATTATCTTATTCTCGCTTTTACTGTTTTTTTATTAATTACTTTTTTCATTATGTCAGCTGTTAAAACGGTTTATTTGAACAATTATAACAATTTAAAAAATTAGGAAGAAGACTATAGTCCGGGCGCGATAAAGCCGCACCGTAGTAGTACTTATACATACGTAAATACTTATACATTGCGACAATAAAAATATTGTCGCGAGGATTATAATCTTCCCGGAAAGATTCGACCGTTGAGGCAGCTCCCGAAATTGTTAAAGAAAAACAATTCCGGGAAGTGGCCCGACGGTTGGTCCTTCCCGGGGACGTGTCGACAAGCGCGAGAGGGATCGGCGGGGTAATTAACCCGATTGGTCCGATCGCGGAAGCGGGGACCAATCGGGCGTGACGATTTTTCGGCGGCCCGCGCCGTGGCGGACGGTGCCGCGCTGCGCGGGCATTCTCGCCGTGGATACCGTGAAGAGCAGTCTCGCTGTGCATGCCGATAGCTACGGATCTCCGTGCTATCGACATCATTGCCGATCCCTTCGTGCCGAGGAGTTCCGGTGTGCTTCCCGTGGTCGCGTGTGATTGCAGGTGCAGTGAGGTGTTCCTGTGTGTGTGCCGCCAACGTCAACCAGGTTCTCCAGGGACTTCGTGGGCGAGAGAAGTCCCCCCCCCCCTGGATCGAGCGGGTGCCGTACGGCGTGCGAGAGCGAGAGAGAGCGGAAGCGTTGGGCCGTCATCGAGGAGTCTCGGGTCGAGTGATTCTCCCCGGGGCTATTGGCGGTTCGAGGACCAGGACTACGCAGGAGGGAAAAGGCCGCAGCCCCACCAGGCCTGAAGAAAGGTTGGTGACGATTTAATATCGGCGTGCTCGATCGCGCGGTTAGGTGCGGGATCGCGAGATTCCTTACCCGCGAGGAATCTCTCCCCCCCCCTTATTCCGTAAGTGGCGACAGGGCGAGAAATCGCCGATCGCGTGAGAGTGAGAGAGAGAGAGAGAGAGAGAGAGAAAGATAGATAAATCGCGGTCGGGAAGTGCTGTGCCGTCCGTGTAAGTTAGAGAGAGAGAGTGATCGAAGACGCGACCGCGAGTGCCGATCGGGAGAAGTGTAACGGCCGCGCGCGTGGACGCGCCGCCTTACACCGGGTCGATCGAGAGAGAGAGAGAGAGAGAGAGAGAGAACGCGCAAATAACCTGAGTGGCGACAAGGCGGGTAACGGCAGCGTGTTTGGACGCGCTGCCTTACCGCTATCCCGACCGAGTGTTTGTGTGTGAGAGAGAGAGAGAGAGAGAAAGAGATAGAGAGATCGTGTGTGTGTGTCGCGTGCGAATAGTTTGTCGCGACGAGAGTGTTCGAGTTGTTTATAAATAGCGCGCGAATTTATTACATTTCTTCTTGTAAATAAACATCTATTTATTTATTGAGTTTAATTAAAGAGTTTGTTAGTTAAATCGTGTACTAATTTATTTCCGTTTTCCCCTCCTTTTTGTCCCGAATTAGGAGCCGCTGGAGACCGGAACTCCCTTTGAGAAAAGGCCAGGTGAGTAAGGTTCCCCGCGAAGAGTGCGGGGAATCATCTGTTGACATCGGCGAGCGGGACAACCTGCCGTGTCACAGATTGGCGCCCAACGTGCTGGCCAAGGTCTCCAGCAGGAAAGCGGGAAATTTAGTGTTACCCAACGTGTTGCGAGGGAAGGGGTATTAGAATAGCGTGTGCGATCGAGCAATTTTATTATTATTAATATATATTGTGTGTGTGGCGACTTGGCGTGAATAAGAGTGCGAGCGAGTAAACGGTAACTATGCAGAGCCATATGCGGGCAATGCTGGACCTGATGGCTTCCCGTGAACGCCGGTCGGTTAAAAGGAGCGTTTACTCGCGTGATGACGACGCAGTTCGCGACGGTTTACGAGAGCGCGGTTGTAGCTTGGAAGGGGGGATGTCGGTATTGCGCGACCGACTCCTTCGCGCGATGTTGCGAGAGATCGAGCCGGCCAACACGCAAATCCCATGGTTTGCTTGGGATAGCGTGGAAGGTGAGGCGGCTCGGCTTGGCGAGACGATAGCGCCGGCGGGAGAGGAGAGCGGGGAGGAAGTTCGCGCCGAGAAGAGGAAAAAGAAGAGGGGACGCCCGCCTCGTAAAACCGCCGCGGTGGCGAAAGCGAGCTCCCTGCCGGACGGGTTGAGCTCGCTCGGTTTGCGACGTGGCGAGGAGGGGGAGGAACGAATTCCTTCTTCTTCGGCAATTGTGTCGACACCCAGGGAGAACCTCGCGCCGTGCGAATACGTGCCGGGAGGTATAATGGCGACACGATTACCCCCCACTACCACTACTACTACACTTTCGAGCTCGCGCTCGGAAGTACCGCCGCCCGGGTTAGTAGCTTATGGTAGACGCGTTGCCGCGACGGAGACGACGTCAAGTTGTCTGGCGACGGGGCCGAGGATGACGGTTAGCGAGGAGCTAACCGAGTTCGTGCGACAGAGGCCGGCGGAGTGGGAATATTTTTCCCGACGGGTGAGGAGCGGTGTGAATGCTCCCGCCGAACCGCATATCGAAGAGCGTGGCGCGATTGGGGAGACGGTCGTGCCGAAGGGTCGGAGCCCTGCTGCTCTGGTTACGCCATGTCGTAATGCGACGTTGCGCGAACCGGGTGAGCAGTGGTTCACCCCGACGCAGTTCGACAACACCGAGAGGAGAGAGTCCTCTCGGGTGGCGTCTAGTAGCAGCACTAGCTCCGACGGTACTCATGCGAGTGTGTCGAATCGGTACCAGACGGAGCTAGAGGCGGCTAATCGGGGACTTGCGGAGCTGTCGAGCTTAGCAGCCGATCAACGTCGTGCACGTCAACGAACGATCACGACGGGCCGTGGTTCGGAAACCTGCTCTCGGGTGAGCACGAGCACACCCCAGTTTAGCGACCGAACGAGCAGTGATAGCGACAGCGAGTGTGACAGTGTTGAGCGCCCGCAATTAGCGCGGCGCCGGACACGTCCTCGAGTTATCGACGTGTCGAGTGAGGACGATGGGAGAAGCAATTCCTTGCCGCGTCCGAGGAATCTCCGCGCAAGGAGTTCTCCCCACTCCAAACCCGAGAAGGGAGATTGAGCGTAAGGAAGGCCACAAATGGCGACTCGTCCGTCTTTTAAAAGACTGGGGCCTGAGTTTCAGTGGCGAGGGAAAGACTGAGGACGCGGAGGACTTCTGCGATCAGCTGAGCGACTGCCGTTCGGGATCGAGCGCGCCCGCGGCTGATTGGATGCATGCTTTGCACTGCGTCTTTAAGAAGCGAGCGGCGCGCTGGTTCCGCACGGTCAAGCCGGCATTGCGATCGTGGGCTGATTTCGAAAAGGAGTTTCGAAATCAGTTTGTCCGACGGTACGACAGCGGCGATCTTTACGAAGATCTGCTGCGTCGTACCCAGGGTAAGGGAGAGAGTGTCAACTCATACTTATTAAGTGTGAGGTACATTCTCTCTCGCTTTACTCACCCGCCGAAGGACGAAGAGGTGGTAAAGATTGTTTACCGCAATCTTTACCCCGAATATCGCCGCGCGATGTGTGATCGCGTGGTGATGGACCTGCGCGACATCGAGAAGTACGGGCGGCGGTTTGAGCGGCAAAAGTCGCTCGACAACCGCTACGTACCCCCACCCCCGGCGGAGAAAATGCATCTCCCCGGTGCCGCTTGCCCGAACGTGTCGGGTAAGGCGAAGGTCGCGTCGGTGTCGGAGTGCCCTGCGCCGAAAAATAAAGGCGCAGGTGGCGAGAAGGGGGAGACGAACAGAAGCGCCGGAGGAAAGAAAAAGGCGGGTAAGTCGAAGAGGAAGAAGCGGTCGACGGCGGGGGATGGCGACACGAGCTCGAGTCGTTCTTCACTCGATGGCGAGAGAGTCTGCGCGGCCGAGACGAAGAAGGTCGCGAGATCCAACGTAAGGAAAGCCGATCTGTCGTACGCGCAGGTAGTGACGCGGTCTAGCTCACGACCGGTGAGCGGTGGTGTGAGAGGTCAAGCCGGGTCAAGAGCTCCTGTCTCGCCTGGTTACAGCCGGGCTGGAGGCGGGAGTTCGAACCGAGCTGACAGGCCGCGTGTGACGCAGAATGCGGGCAGCTTCGTGGGCGCGTGTTACACGTGTCAAGCGGTTGGACATCGCGCGTCGGAGTGTCCCGAAATCATCTGCTATCGGTGCAGAGAGAAGGGACACACCGCGCGAGAGTGTCCCTCTGTTAAGAGAGCCGCGGGCGAATCGTGCCAGCTCTGCTATGCACCGGGAGGTCACGGTTCGCACGTGTGTGAACCGTGACTGCGTGGCGTTTCGGAACCGTTCGGGAAACGGGCGGGCAGGGGAGCAAAGGATGTAAGAGCCTTTGACTCCCCTGTCGAATCTGGCTGTCGGTTCGGGGAGAGAGTTGGGGATGTCGGACCGAGAGAGAGCCCGGCCTGTGTGGAAGTAGCACGCGGTCCGGAGCGAGGAGGGGTAGTGTGTGAGGAGGCCGAGTTAGGCCGAGTTGGCGAGAAAGCCGAGTGTGAGCGGAGGGATCTAGCCGAGACTTCCGGCGAGTGCCGAGGAAACCTGCTTGGCGAAGGCTGAGAGGTACGGGCAGATCCAGCGTGAGCGCGCGATGACAGAAGCGCGGCGGCAGCTAGCACAAGTTGCAGCAAGAGAGGAAAGAAAGTCAACTTCCTCTAGTGTTTGGGGAGAACCCATTCGGGCCTTGACAAGCGGGGAGCCGCGAGATCAAGGTCGTGCAGTGCCGAGAGGGGAAGATGTGAGGACTGAGCCATGCTCTGATCGAACAGATCAGCAGCGAGAGTTCGTGGCGACGGGTGGCGACTCAAGTGAGGAGGAGGTTATCCTTTCCGGTGTTCACACCGAGAATAGAAACTTCCTCCTCCTTGAACTGGGAGGAGAGAAATATAAGGCTCTTGTAGATCCCGGGGCGACTCGTTCCTTGTCGGTCCTCGTGTGGCGGAGCGATTTGCGGGTCGTCTAGCGCCGAGTCGCTCGTTGTTCCGTACAGCGACGGGTAAATTAAACCGTACACTCGGAACACTTCGAGTGAGCTTGGCAATAGACGGCCGCTCTCAAGTGCTCGAGTTTTGCGCCGCGCCGTTCCTGGAACACGACGTGATCCTGGGAATGGATTTCGGGCGAGGGTTTGATATAGATATGCGTCTAGGTCGTGGTGCTTGGCGCCTGGACGGAGGTGAATGGCACGAGTTCCTGCGACAGGATGAGGGTGACGAGAAGGCGCATGTGTTCGCCGAGTGTGCCGGTATCTCGGAAATCGGAGATACCGAGCGTGAGAGAGTGAGCGACCTCGTCGAACGGGTGTTAAGCCGACAGACGATTGATGTTCCCGGGGTGACTCACCTTGCGGAGCACCATATCGTCGTGACGGACAGCACCCCCATCCGGCATAAAATCCGGCGGATGTCTCCGCGGATGCTGGATGTGGCGACGGAGGAGGTTGAGAGACTGTTCAATGAGGGTATCATTGAACGGTCAGCGAGCGACTACAGTAGCGCGCCCGTCCTGGTGAAAAAGCAGGACGGGACGTACCGCTTCTGTGTCGACTACCGCGACTTAAATCGAGTGACGAGGAAGGATGAACATCCGATTCCTAACATGGACTCGATCCTCGATAAGTTGCGGAGGGCTCGCTATATCTCGACCATTGATTTGCGACAAGCGTACTTCCAAGTGCCGCTGGAGAGATCGAGCCGCAAATACACCGCGTTCTCGATCCCGGGCTCGGGGCTTTGGCAATTCACGAGGATGCCCTTCGGGTTGTCCAATGCCCCGAGAACGCTCCAGCGGCTGATAGACTCCTTGTTCGGACCCAAGTTTGAGCCGTACGTTTTCTCGTACCTCGATGATATCATCGTGGTTACGGAAAACTTTGAGGAGCACTTGGAATGGCTAGAGAGGGTCCTAGCGCGTTTAGTGGAAGCAGGCCTCGTTGTCAATAGGAAAAAATGTAACTTTTGTTGCGCCCAGGTACAATACCTGGGTTTCCTATTAGACAAGGAGGGCTTGCGAGTAGACCCCGAGAGGGTGGCGCCGGTACTATCGTATCCTGCGCCCGGAAACGTCAAGCAGTTACGACGTTTCCTGGGCATGGTTGGATGGTATTCGCGGTTCATTCCGAGGGACTCTGAGCTGAAAATCCCCCTAGTCAAGTTGCTACGTAAGGGGCAACTTTGGACCTGGGGGGAGGAGCAGCAAGAGTCTTTCGAGCTTCTGAAAAAGGCTTTGACCATGGCGCCAGTGCTCGCGCGGCCCGATTTCGCGAAGCCGTTCGCCGTCCAATGTGACGCGAGCAGCTTTGCGATCGGGGCCGTGTTAACGCAAGAAGCGGAGGATGGGGAGCACCCAATCGTGTATGTGAGCCGTGTGCTGAATGCGGCGGAGAAAAATTACACGACCACCGAAAAGGAGTGTTTGGCCGTCGTTTGGGCGATCAAAAAGCTCCGACCGTACTTGGAAGGTTATCACTTCAAGGTGATAACCGACCACAGTGCGCTTCGGTGGTTGCATAATTTGCGCGATCCTACCGGCCGTCTCGCCCGCTGGGCGTTGGAAACGCAGCAGTGGGATTTCGAGATCATACATCGTAGGGGAGTTCAGCATCAGTTTCCTGATGCACTCTCCAGGATGTATGAGCTCGAAGAGTCGGCCGTGGCGAGTTTGTCGAGTGAGGGCATTATGGATGCCGAGTATTTGCGACAGAGAGAAGAGATCGAGAAGTTTCCACGCAGATTCCAAAATTGGAAGGTGGAGGGCGGCTTTATATATCGATATAAAGCCGACCCGCTTCTCGATCCCATTCTCCATCGCGAGGAGAAGTGGCGACTAGTAGTGCCGAGGGAACAGAGAGCGCGTGTGCTGAGTGAGGCGCACTGTGCCCCGTCGTCAGGTCATCTAGGAGTAGACAAGACCTACGACCGGGTAGCGCGAGAGTACTATTGGAAGGGTGTCTATTATGACGTGGAGTCCTTCGTGAAAGAGTGTGAGGTGTGTCAGCGCTATAAGGTGCCGCAGACAGGAGCGCAGGGCTTGATGGGCCATCGTGTGGTCGAGAGGCCCTGGGCCGTCGTTGCGGCAGACCTGATGGAGTTCCCGCCGAGCAAAGCGCAAAACCGCTACCTCATCGTGTTTCAAGATTTGTTTACACGATGGGTAGAGGTTAAGCCTTTGCGTCGGGCCGATGGGAAATCAGTGGCGAGAGCGTTTGAGGAGCTAATACTCTTCCGCTGGGAGACGCCGGACTACTTCCTGACTGACAACGGGAAGGAGTTCGACAACAAGTTTCTTGCGGACACCTTGAAAGAGTATGGCGTCAAGCATGTCACCACACCCCCGTACCACCCCCAGGCCAATCCCGTCGAGAGGAGTAATCGGACCCTCAAGACGATGATTGCGGCCTTTGTGGGTGGTGACCATCGCGACTGGGACGTGCATGTTCACGAATTCCGTCACGCGGTCAATACGGCGGTCCAGGCATCAACGAAGGTGTCACCGGCGTTTTTAAACTACGGTCGACACCCTCGGCCTGTGGCGAGTTTGCGACGTGAGGTAGAGAGCGGGAAGAGTTTGGAGAAGCTCTCCCCGGAGGTGTGGGTCGAGAGAGTGAGACGCCTCGATGCGCTTCGCGATTTAGTGGCGAAACATATCGACGAAGCGCATGCGAGGCAAGAGCGTCACTACAACCGTGGTAGACGTGTCGTGGAGTTTTGCGTGGGAGACCTGGTGATGCGAAGGACTCACGTGCTATCGGACGCTGCGAGGAAATTTTCCGCGAAGCTCGCTCCGAAGTACGAGGGTCCTTTCGAAATCACCGAGGTTAGGTCTCCTACGGTGTACATATTGGGAGGTGGAGAGGGAAAGACCCGAAGGTTAGCGAAGGTGCATGTCGCGGATCTAAAGCGATATGTACCCCCGCGGCAGTGCGTGGCGAGCGAGATAAAGTAGTGTGAGTATGAGTGGCGTGTAGGGTGAAGCTTCGGAGGAGTCCTCCGGGAGCTCACCCTAGGGGGGAGGAATGCGACAATAAAAATATTGTCGCGAGGATTATAATCTTCCCGGAAAGATTCGACCGTTGAGGCAGCTCCCGAAATTGTTAAAGAAAAACAATTCCGGGAAGTGGCCCGACGGTTGGTCCTTCCCGGGGAAGTGTCGACAAGCGCGAGAGGGATCGGCGGGGTAATTAACCCGATTGGTCCGATCGCGGAAGCGGGGACCAATCGGGCGTGACGATTTTTCGGCGGCCCGCGCCGTGGCGGACGGTGCCGCGCTGCGCGGGCATTCTCGCCGTGGATACCGTGAAGAGCAGTCTCGCTGTGCATGCCGATAGCTACGGATCTCCGTGCTATCGACATCATTGCCGATCCCTTCGTGCCGAGGAGTTCCGGTGTGCTTCCCGTGGTCGCGTGTGATTGCAAGTGCAGTGAGGTGTTCCTGTGTGTGTGCCGCCAACGTCAACCAGGTTCTCCAGGGACTTCGTGGGCGAGAGGAGTTCCCCCCCCCCCCTGGATCGAGCGGGTGCCGTACGGCGTGCGAGAGCGAGAGAGAGCGGAAGCGTTGGGCCGTCATCGAGGAGTCTCGGGTCGAGTGATTCTCCCCGGGGCTATTGGCGGTTCGAAGACCAGGACTACGCAGGAGGGAAAAGGCCGCAGCCCCACCAGGTCTGAAGAAAGGTTGGTGACGATTTAATATCGGCGTGCTCGATCGCGCGGTTAGGTGCGGGATCGCGAGATTCCTTACCCGCGAGGAATCTCTCCCCCCCCCCTTATTCCGTAAGTGGCGACAGGGCGAGAAATCGCCGATCGCGTGAGAGTGAGAGAGAGAGAGAGAGAGAGAGGGAGAGAGAGAAAGAGAGTGTGTGTGTGTGTCTGTGCACGTAAGCGAGAGAGACAGAGAGAGAGAGAGAGAAAGATAGATAAATCGCGGTCGGGAAGTGCTGTGCCGTCCGTGTAAGTTAGAGAGAGAGAGTGATCGAAGACGCGACCGCGAGTGCCGATCGGGAGAAGTGTAACGGCCGCGCGCGTGGACGCGCCGCCTTACACCGGGTCGATCGAGAGAGAGAGAGAGAGAGAGAGAGAGAGAACGCGCAAATAACCTGAGTGGCGACAAGGCGGGTAACGGCAGCGTGTTTGGACGCGCTGCCTTACCGCTATCCCGACCGAGTGTTTGTGTGTGAGAGAGAGAGAGAGAGAGAAAGAGATAGAGAGATCGTGTGTGTGTGTCGCGTGCGAATAGTTTGTCGCGACGAGAGTGTTCGAGTTGTTTATAAATAGCGCGCGAATTTATTACATTTCTTCTTGTAAATAAACATCTATTTATTTATTGAGTTTAATTAAAGAGTTTGTTAGTTAAATCGTGTACTAGTTATTCCCGTTTCCCCTCCTTTTTGTCCCGAAATAGGAGCCGCTGGAGACCGGAACTCCCTTTGAGAAAAGGCCAGGTGAGTAAGGTTCCCCGCGAAGAGTGCGGGGAATCATCTGTTGACATCGGCGAGCGGGACAACCTGCCGTGTCACAACATAATGTATACTATATAAGTACTTATTATAGACTCACTATTGTTTTCAAAAAGTTCACATGTACTTTATTATTCATTCTGGGAAGCCAATAATACATTTGTTTTGTATAAAAAAACTATCTACTGATGAATGTTCGGATCATCATTGATCCGTTCCATCATATCTTCGCAAAAATCAACTCGATGATCAAAATCGTCTTCGTTTAACTCATGGACGAGTGTAATCTTGGAAGGGATATTGTTAGGGATGGAATTTATTTGTCTGTAATACTCTGTGAACAGATTGCGTACTCGTCTCATGCTCTTGGGTAAGTCTACGAAGACTGCAATGAGGATCCTCCACAGCGAAGAGTAAACTATTCAATGATGCCTCTTCTGTAGAAGTTCGTGGAAGATCTTTTACACTGCGGATATCTTCAAAATGGTTTCAAAATTTCACAGTACATTCAACTGTTGATTTTAATATCGAAGGTAACCCTTGTCTGAAAGTTTCAATAAAAAGATTTTTCATGTGTGAAAGAACGTTTTACATCTCCCCAACCTCGTATCATAAGGAGTGATATTCTTTCTCTTTTAGAAAGTCGCAGGATTATAACTGCTAGTATACGGTATCGATAAATTGCAATTAACAGTTAGTTAACTAGTTGATAGTAAGTAAAAAATGGAATTTGAAAAAATTTTTTGAACAGTTTACTTAATATGAAAGCAATGCATTCAAATTGAAAAGGAATGATGAAGCAAGCATCCAACAATGCTAAGAGCTACTAGTATGTGACCGGTTGGAAGAGATGCGCATAGCATGTGCAAGAGGGTTAAGAATGCATATTTGAATCCACGTGAACATGAAAGCCCAAACGAATTGCCCATAATTAATGTTTTCGGTGTCACTGACCCAAGGTTATTCCAAGGTCGAACTAGGAGTACTAGGGGAAATTGATCGCGGACATAGCCCCACGGGTTTCGGAATCGCTGAACTAGAATCTGGACTCGATTTGCTCTAACCCCCTATATTATGCATATCGCTTAATAGAGAATTTCACCAGCTTTCCATTTCTGCCATAAAAATAAAGGTTCCAATTTTAAAAACTCGAATCGACCTTCGAAGGTCAAGTTCAAGGTCAAATTCAAGGTCACCATCAGATAGTCAAGGAAAATCATACAACTTTTGTCCGAAACATTTTCTTCGATAATGCATATTTGCCGAGTTACTATGCCGTCCCGGAACTTTTGACACCCCCTGTATATAATAATTTTACAGTTGCAATCAAATTAGAATTTAAAATATAAAACGATTTAACGCAATCAAATATAATCGCAATAGTAGAATTAATATTTAAAATATAAATTTAGAACAATTTAGAAATAAGAAAAATTTATAGTTATATAACTTACAGACTAACTAAAATTAAAAATGTGTACAATCTATTATTAAATATGAACAAACTATTGCTTCACCTTAATTTTGTAGGTAAGAATCCCATAAATCCATTGCTTTTAAGGTAAATAAATTCTAATAAGTGCATGTATTAGCAATAGGACGATCAAAGCAACAGTTTTTTATCCTCTCAGAACGACGTAATTCGGTACTTAGCGGTGGTAATAAAGTATATAAATAATCAGGACTTTTTAGTTCTGGATAGTCACCCTCCAATATTTTATTTTGGTTTTTTAAACGATCTTGTAGGGCAATTCACAGGATGTTGAATAAATTTAACACCTTTTCTTTTAATTAAAAATTGCGACGTTTCGTCTGATTATCTTTTCAGACCTCTTCTGGCACTAATTTATTAACAGAGACACAAATATTAACAATTTTTCAAATTGAACATGAATAACAAGAAATAATTTTTTATATAAATACACAAAAAAAGCAACAATTACCAATATTGAAAAAAAGTTTAGCTAACAATTATCCCAAGAATCAAAAATAGGTTAAATTCCGTAATAAAATTAGGTAAAGATTCTACTAGCAAGTTAAATACATGTGGTGTAGTATATAAATTTAATTGTAAAAATTGTCAATCGATTTACATAGGCGAAACTAAGCGAATGTTAAAAGATATAATTTCTGAACATAAAAAATCACACAATACTGAATCAGTAGTAGCTATACACATGAAGAATAAAAACCATCAATTTGATTTTGAAAATGTCCAAATATTAGACAAAGAAAATGTACGTAAAATACGGTTAATTTCTGAAATGATTTTTATAAATAGTCATAAAAACACACTAAATAAAAAAGAAGACACAATGGGTTTAAATTACTTGTATAAGAACATACTGTAACGGCTGTTAAAATTACTCACAATCAGTATATATAGGTATATACGTATGTATATACTAATCATCTGTGAATTTCTTGGAAAATTGTAAGAGTGTTAGATAGTCTATATGTTTATTTCTTGTTATAACGGTCAGTCCGACTTGACATGGCTCGATGTTGAGCTAAACTTTTTTTCAATATTGGTAATTGTTGCTTTTTTTGTGTATTTATATAAAAAATTATTTCTTGTTCTTCATGTTCAATTTAAAAAATTGTTAATATTTGTGTCTCTGTTAATAAATTAGTGCCAGAAGAGGTCTGAAAAGATAATCAGACGAAACGTCGCAATTTTTAATTAAAAGAAAAGGTGTTAAATTTATTCAACATCCTGTGAATTGCCCTACAAGATCGTTTAAAAAACCAAAATATCAGAACTTTTTATTGCAAGGATCTGGTATATAAGAATGCCTAAGAAATACTGCCTTCTAGATTGTACTGTTAATCAATTTAGTTTGGAATAAAAGAGCATTAGTCTAGTATCTTTTCTAAGGAGGAATATACCTTACACATAAGTTTAAAAGTCGCTGGAGTTTAAAATTAATATAGTCTAGTAAATCATCGTATACAATACAAACATAATCAAAGTGAGGCAGTATTAGGGCAGTGGCTAACATCTTTCTAACAAAATAAGAAAGAAAATTTTTCCTTATTTCTCAATTTATGAAGTATACTATGCGCTCGAGTAATTACATTTGATGCACGGAAGTTCATCCACTGTAAATTTTCATTAATTACAAGTCCAAGATTTCGTAGTGACTTATTAACTCAATTTTATGGCTACCTATGATTATTGGAGGCAGTTGATTCCGATTTATAAGCCTGAGTTGTTGAGACGAACCTATTAGCATATCCTTAGTTTTAATAAAGTTTAAATCTAAGCCATAGGTATGGGCCCAGTTTCCTATCTTTTAACGCTGCACTGGGGATCAAGGTGCAGGTTAATAAGGGTTAGCAATCCAACATTAACAAAATAGATATTTATTAATAGAAAAATACAACAACGAAGGGGTGGGCGCCAACCGCGTTATTACGCGACAACTAATCAGATAACTCGCGGGTTATCGCTGGTTACTTGGAGCTGTGCTCCACTGATAGCGTTCCGGTTCGCTGTAGGGGAAGGGAAGGGGGAAGGATGGGATCAGGAACTCGCACACACGAAACAAAGGTACTCGGCGATACCTTAAGCGGCGAAAGTGAATAATTCACCAACCTTTCAGGTACGAAACTCACCCGCCGCCGTTTCGCTGCTCGGGGCCGACTCACCCCTCTTTCCTCGACGACGTTAACTTCGGTTACTGATTTCCACTCCGTCTACGACTCCAAGTAACAACTTCGTCGTGAGGTTTATGCCATTATGCGTATTTGTATATCTGCTTATTTAAGAGGTCTGCTGTACACGTTGTTTGTGTACAGCATCCTAACCTCAATCTGTCCTATGCTGCTCCTTGTACAGCTGTAGTGATTATATGCAGCTGTACATGTATTTCCTTTATCTTCGTCTTCTGCCTATTCTGCGTATCCTCTTCCTGGTTCCTTACCCTCTTAATGCGTATTTGCTCTCATTAAGTAACTTGTTTACAGCTGTATTTTGGTTGGCGTTGGAGGTTCTTCTGCTTCCTGCCTGGATACTGCCTATTCGCCTTGACTGCTGTCCTGTAAAGCTACGGAGGGTCCTGGAGGCTTCCTGTTGATCGCCTCCCTTAGAATCCTGCCTGCAGTGTCAGACCCGGAGGAGCCCACCTGATATTCTCTGAGCTCGCCCAAGGTCCTCATCGCCATGGTCACCTTAGTGTTTGTGTGCCGTGCTTGGAAAAGGGGTTTTAGTATGTGAGGGTAAGTAGGATTTACCTGATGTGCGGGTAGGTAGCTAGGGAAAGGTATATGGGTAGGTAGGTGTTCGTTGTGGGATCGATAGCTCATTAATTGACATGTGCAAAGCACATTGTCACAATCGTTACACTATCATAAATTGTTACTTATTAATGGCTGTAGTACACTCACTGGGATTATCCTGTAGATACAATTACTATGTCATCCGCAAATAATAGACCCTCAACATATAATAATTCACTTATAATTGAATTTATAAAAATAAAAAAATCGTAGACTCACTTTACTCGACATATACTCTTTTTATTCCCCGGAGGCCCATTTTATTCATCGAAGAGGAAAAAGGAAGAGGCTCAAATATTTTAATTTGGTCAAAAGTTATGGAATAATTAAAATTAGACATAATTTTATCGAAAATTTAGCATTACAATTTAATTACTTCTTTAGACCAAAATTTCGTTTAATTTTTATTTCTTATAAAAATCGGCATTGGAATCTAAAACTGCTAGATATCCTAGATATCCTAGAGTTTGGTAAGGATCCATTTCCCGAAGGGTGTGGACTCTCCTTGTTACTATAATCTTTTTATATAAATAACACATTAAAATCTTTATTTAAAATTAAATATATATCAAAACATTTTATATACAGTTCGCAAGAAAAAGGCGATTATTCACTTAATAAATACCTATTTTGTAACCCTAAATACATAAATAACTTTTTTTTCTAAATCAATATACAATTTGTATATCATTATTCATGAATCATAATGAATATTACATCACACAATCAATACACGTAAATCGCGGTCGAACCCATTATTTTTCCAGAAACAGCTAAAAAAAGCTAATAAATTTTATAATCAATTTATAATATGCAGATTTTGGACTCTATTAATAGTTAGTAAGAATTTATAACTTTTATTAGCTCTTCCTAGCTTTTGCTAGATTTTATTAGCTTTTAGGTTTTTTTCAAAAGCAAATGAAATGTGCGAGCTTAAAAAAGCTAATAACTACTAATAACTTTTTTGAATTATTATATACATAAATAAGTATTTAGAATTTTTATGAATATTTACTAATAGCAATCTTTTATTAATAGCTTTTGTTTTTTTGCATACATCACTTGGAAACAGCTAAAAACAGTTAATTACAGGAAAATGCAACAGTTACTTTTAGTGTCATTTTGTCATATTTCATGATATTTTCGAAATACAAAAATCTAATAAAACCTAAAAAAAAAAATAATAAACCTAATAAAGCTTAGAAATATTTACGAAATTTTAAAAATAACTAATAAAATCTTTTTGATGGATTATTGGGTGGTGGCAGCAATAAAAACAACACCTCACTAACACTTCACTTTGTTTAATATAAAAATAATAAAATACTAAAAGTACAAAATAATAAAGTCGAGATCTCGCGGTGGCGCCAAAACGATCAACTCAGATCGGTAGCTGAGGAGAGAGTGAGTCCTCCGACGGACACCGTGCTCTTCTATTGTCTTAAGGTGGTGGGGGAAAATCGATAGAAGGGCCGATCGCAATTCCAACACTCCCTCCCGATCGGACCTGTAATCACTTACTGTTTCCTAAAAGAAATACAAATCACACATATTAAGCATAATATATACGCATCTCTTTATCCATTCATTATCTTGAAGGTTAGTTTATTATGTAAATCAAAAGCCAAAGGCTTCATAAATATATCAGCAAGTTGTTCTTTAGACTTAACCCACATCACTTTAACAAAACCCATTTTAACACATTCTCTCACATAATGTTCTTCAATTTCAATCATATGTCGCAACTTATTGTTACCTGTCATTTGGGTGGCTGCACCAGCCGCCTTATTGTCGCGCCATAGAATCATTGATTTAAAGTCATCAATTAGAATCAATTTAAGAGCATTTGACAACGAAATTTTATATTGGCACGCCTCGCTCATTGCTATATACTCAGCTTGACAGATAGATAATGCTACATGTAATTACTTGTGTGTCTTTCAAGACACCGCATCTCCAAATAATTTAATTACAAAACCACTAGTTGTCAAACTATTTCTATAATCAGCAAAACTTGCATCAGAATAGGTTTGAATATCATCAGTATTGCCAGTATATTTTAGACCCAAGGACGCACTTCCCTTTAAATATCTAAAAATCCTTTTTATCATTTCCCAATCGTCCTCATTCGGATTTATTTGATGCCTACTGACAATATTCACTGAATAAGTGATATCAGGACGCGTCACATTTGCTAGATACAATAATGAACCCACTGCTTCTCTATAGGGAACATTCAGTTTGAATTCGTCACTTTTGTATTCCGATTCTGTCTCATTCTCTTCGCGATCGCGTCTCTTACGATTTGCTACCTGGTTTGTAATCATCGGAGTCCTTTGCGGATGCATCTTATCAAACCCAAATCTCTGTAACAATTTTAATATATAGCTTTCTTGTGACAATGTCAACGTTTTATTCACTCTATCCCGTATAATCTTAATTCCCAGAAAGCACTTCGGTTCTTCCAGATCAGTCATTTCAAATTCTGATTTCAATTTAGTTTTCACCTCGCTTAGTCGGACTTGATCGTTGCTAGCAATTAACATGTCATCAACATGCAAAAACTGAAAAACAAAATTTTATTCGCCTCTCGCCAAGTAAATAGACATGGTTCGCTATCATGAGTATGTAAACCTATTTTATTAGCGGCTTCCGTAAACCTTTCATTCCAACGTTTCGGACTGGTTTTTAAACCATACAGCGCTTTCTTCAATTTACAGACCTTCTCTCGCTTCTCTTTGCTCGTCACATTCATGCCTTCTGGCAATTCCATGTATATCTCTTCGCTTATAGTTCCGTTCAAGAAAGCGGTTTTCACGTCCATTTGATATACGTCCAAATCATATTTATTAATGATAGCTAGAACCGATCTTATCAAGGTTAATCTCGAAACAGGTGCGTATGTTTCAACCAAATTATATTCATTTCTATCCTTGAAGCCTCTTATAACAAGTCTCGCTTTATATTTACACATCCCTTCCTTTTCCATCTTTTTCTTCAAGACCCACCTAAAATCTATTATATTCGGTTTATTTTCGCCTCTCATAATTTCAGATCGTTTTACTCTCATCCCCGAACACATTCGTCTCATCTCATCGTTGAGGTTGCGCTTCTCATCAATATTTTCTCTAAAGTTGTTTTGTTGTGATATGTCGCGTCCCGTCATTGAATCAAAGAAATTATTTATGTCCGTGACCACCATGTCTACCCGGATCATCAAATTCGCAACAGGTTGCATTTTCTCCTCAATAACTTGAGTGGCTCTTTCCATCACATTTCTCGTCTCATCCATCTCATCTGAAAAATCATCTCTTTTAATATTAGGCAATTTAGTTTTGTTTTTAATTCGCATGCTTATGCTGCATTTTTCATCAGCAATAATCAACGGCGCATTTTTATTTAACACATTCGCTTCTCTGAAATTTCGCTTCTCGTTTATTATCGAATCTCGTTTATCGCTCATCTCAGAGTCCGTTTCGCATTCAAAATCTCTCTCTCTCTCTGCCCATCTCTTCACCCTTCACGTCCACGTCTCTCAGGTCGACCTCAAACGCATCATCGTTCAACACATCGCTTGTAATACCCATCTCTTTCGCATCATTTAAATCCCATTTAATCATTTCAGATTTTACTAAATTGCTTAATTCGGTAGAGGGGTAAGTAATTAGCTGGTTTTTGAACGGAATGGTCAGTACTTCCCTTTTATTGCGCCTAGCCTTGATTGCTTCAGATACCACTCGAATCTGATCTCCTGATAGGTGATCCATATCTGAAAAACATGTATCGCAATCAGCTGATGGTTCAACCTCTTGAACACAAAGCTGTTAAACCATCAGCGAATGTAGCCAACTAACACTTGAACACAAAGTGTAGCCAACCACATCCCCACTAATGCACTGCGAGAACGTACGACGCCTGCAGCACATCAGCAGACCAGCTGTGCCGATGAATGCAACTTTTAAAACACTTTAATAATTATTATTTATTATGTACACAAGGTACATGTGAATCCGGATTCTATTGTGAAAATTATTTACTTTTCAAGAAGGTCTAGACCAACCTTCTGCCCGGGGAAACTGTTCTCATGTCAATTCTCATTTTAAACAGCGCATCACTTTGTTAACGTTAACTTTTACTTAATATCCTTTAAAAGTTGCTTAGTCATTTGTTCGACCGATATTGTATCGCATGCGGTACGAGAAAGAGGAAAAAGAAAAGAAAAGAAAAGGAAGATCAGCTGATCCGAAATTAGCGCGCAAGATCCTGCCTATCTAGCTTTTCGTCTACCACACTTCGCGCATCTTTGCATCGAGAACGCCCCGCTCCGCGCTCACCTAGTCTCGCTCGTTTCCCTACTACGTAAGTACGCGTCTCCGCTCTCTTTCCCACTTCGCGCTTCTCCCGTACACGCCCTTCTCCCGTACTCGCCCTTCTCTCTCTTTCTCGAGTGTTCCCGAGCTCGTTCGGCCGCTCTCGCCTTGCGCTCTCCTTCTAACTCGCACTCACGCTCTCCTTCTCACTCGCACTCACGCTCTCATTCTCTCTCGCATTCTCGCTCTCCTTTTCACTCGCACTCTCGCTCTGCTATTCCTACTTCGTTGCTCACGTGTTCCCGCCGCATGCAATACCCGGTACAAACAAATGCCGCGCTCTGACCTTTCCAAGGTCCTGTTCCACGAATTTTTCGGACAAAAGACAAACGTGTCTATGAACATTTTTTCACATCACACTCACAATTTTTCGCATCCAGGCTTTTCTCGTCGCATCAACACAAGATTAATAATAGATTAATAATAAATTAATAAAATTAATAAACCATGAATACCGGCCGGTGAATTTGAATAACATGTTAGTCCAAGATCGCATCGCACAACGATATCGTTTTAAACACAAATCACCGCGTCGCTATCAAATCGATTTTCACTTCACTTTATTAAGAATTTTCACATACCCTTGGTGATGCTGCTCGTCGCCTTCTCTTCTTCTTCCGACATCCTCGTTATGCACGACTCTTACCAAAAAGCAGAACCTTCTCTGAATTCCCCGCGCAAATGGAAGCGGTGGTGGGCCGATAACCTGATGGATTATTGGGTAGTGGCAGCAATAAAAACAACACCTCACTAACACTTCACTTTGTTTAATATAAAAATAATAAAATACTAAAAGTACAAAATAATAAAGTCGAGATCTCGCGGTGGCGCCAAAACGATCAACTCAGATCGGTAGCTGAGGAGAGAGTGAGTCCTTCGACGGACACCGTACTCTTCTATTGTCTTAAGGTGGTGGGGGAAAATCGATAGAAGGGCCGATCGCAATTCCAACACTTTTAAACATTACCAAATTTTTTAAACTATTACTGGAGTCCAAAATCCGTACTTTATAAAGTGTTGTGAAAATCTAATAAAAGCTAATAACTTTTATTAAGTATTTATAAACATTATAAACATAAGATTATTTCCGCTAGGGAAGCTAGCGTTTCTAGCTACTAAATAATTAAAATTATTATTTTGACTTATATTAAGACTTGTAGAATATTGATTGTGAACAAAATGTAATTTTTATTAATATTAAAATTTTATAAATGAAACTGTGAATTTTTCTGTAAAAAACCCCTTATACTGTAAAAAATATTTAGTGAATGTCATTTTTTATGAGTCCATTGTGATCGCATTGATACGAGGATAAATTTACCACTATTACAAATTTTTTTAAGAGTCGTTTTTTATTAGTTTTTTGGCTTGGAAGTTTCAGTAGTCCGCGTACGTACGTACGTGCAACTTTTTATACATACATTTTACCATTAATTATTACAATTGCACAACCGATAATTAATTTTGTTGTCAACAATTAATTGTCGTGGTGCCAGGTATAAATTGTATGTATTCAAAAATTATAATTAATATATATTATTTGTAATATTAATAACAAATTATATTTAGAAATATATCTAAAATAAGCATTTTTCTGTGAATTCCCATTTTACTGTAAATAATTATATAAATAAACAATATCTTTTTTAGACTTTATGTGTCCCTGGAATTATGACAAACAGTTCCTAGATCTTTCGGGAATTTCGGAGGAAATTCGGGATGAGTCGACTAATTACGGGGTATCCTGGATATTTCGGGAATTTCTGAAATATTTCAGAAAGATTCCACTAATTACGGGATATCCTGGATATTTCGGGAATATCTGAGGAAATTCGTGATGACTCTACCAATTACGGGATTTCCTCGATCTTTCGGGAATTCCTGAGGTATTTTGGGATGACGCAACTAATTACGGGAATTTCTGGATATTTCGGGAATTTCTGGAAAAATTCGGGATGACTACTAATTACGGGATTTCTTGGATATTTCGGGAATTTCTGAAATATTTCAGAAAGACTCCACTATTTATGGTATTTCCTGGATATTTCGGGAATATATGAGGATATTCGAGATGACTCTACCAATTACGGGAATTCCTGGATCTTTCGGGAATTTCTGAGGTATTTCGGGATGATGCTACTAATTACGGGATTTCCTGGATATTTCGGGAACATCTGAGGAAAATCGTGATGACTCTACCAAATACGGGATTACCTGGATCTTTCGGGAATTCCTGAGGTATTTCGAGATGACGCTACCAATTACGGGAATTTCTGGATATTTCGGGAATTTCTCAAATATTTCAGAAAGACTCCACTAATTACGGGATTTTTTGGATATTTCGGGAATATCTGAGGAAATTCGTGATGATTCTATTTCAGGATGATTCTACCTATTACGGGATTTCCTGGATATTACGCGGATTTCTGTGGAAATTCGGGATGAATCTACTAATTACGGGATTTCCTGTATATTTTGGAAATTACTGAAATATATCTGAGAGACTCAACTAATTACGGGATTTCCTGGATATTTCGGGAATTTCTGAGGAATTTCTGGATAACCCTACAAATTAAGGGATTTCCTGGATATTTCGGGAATTTCTGAGGAATTTCTGGATAACCCTACAAATTAAGGGATTTCCTGGATATTTCGGGAATTTCTGAGGTATTTCGAAATGTCTCCACTAATTGTGGTATTTCCTGGATATTTCGGAAATTTCTGATTTATTTCAGGATGGCGCTACTAATTACGGGATTTCCTGGATATTTCGGGAATTTCTGAGGAATTTCTGGATAACCCTACAAATTAAGGGATTTCCTGGATATTTCGGGAATTTCTGAGGTATTTCGAAATGTCTCCACTAATTGTGGTATTTCCTGCATATTTCGGAAATTTCTGATTTATTTCGAGATGACGCTACAAATTACGGGATTTCCTGGATATTTCGGGAATTTCTGAGGTATTTCTGGATGACTCTACAAATTACGGGAATTTCTGGATATTTCGGGAATTTCTGGAAAAATTCGGGATGACTACTAATTAAGGGATTTTCTGGATATTTCGGTAATATCTGAGGAAATTCGAGATAACTCTACCAATTACGGGATTTCCTGGATCTTTCGGGAATTTCTGAGGAAATTCGGGATAACACCAATAATAACGGAATTTCCTGGATATTTCGGGAATTTCCGAGGTATTTCTGGATAAATCTACTAAATAAGGGATTTCCTTGATATTTCGGGAATGTCTGAAATATTTCAGAAAGACTCCACTATTTATGGTACTTCCTGGATATTTCGGGAATATCTGAGGAAATTCGGGATGAATCTACCAATTACGGGATTTCCTGGATCTTATGGGAATTCCGAGGTATTTCGGGATGATTCTACCAATTACGGGATTTCCTTGATATTATGCGAATTTCTGTGGAAATTCGGAATGAATCTACTAAATACGGAATTTCCTGTATATTTCGGGACTTTCTGAATATTTCAGAAAGACTCTACTAATTACGGGATTTCGTGGATATTTCGGGAATATCTGAGGAAATTCTGGATAACCTTTACAAATTAAGGGATTTCCTGGATATTTCGAGAATATCTGAGGTATTTCGAAATGTCTCCACTAATTATGGTATTTCCTGGATATTTCAGGCATTTCTGTGGTATTTTGGAAAACTCTACAAAAATAAGGGATTTCCAGGATATTTCGGGAATTGCTGCGGTATTTCTGGATAAATCTACTAATTACGGGATTCCCAGGATATTCGGGAAATTTCTTAGATATTGTGGAATGACGCTACTAATTACGGGATTACCAGGATATGATTTCCTTGATATTTCGGGAATATCTGAGGAAATTCGGGATGAATCTACCAATTACGGGATTTCCTGAATCTTTTGGGAATTCCGTGGTATTTTTGGAAAACTCTACAAAATAAGGGATTTCCAGGATATTTCGGGAATTGCTGCGGTATTTCTGGATAAATCTACTAATTACGGGATTCCCAGGATATTTCGGGAATTTCTTAGATATTGTGGAATGACGCTACTAATTACGGGATTACCAGGATATTTCGGGAATTTATGAGATATTTTGGAATGACGCTACTAATTAAGGGATTTCCTTGATATTTCGGGAATATCTGAGGAAATTCGGGATGAATCTACCAATTACGGGATTTCCTGAATCTTTTGGGAATTCCGAGGTACTTCGGGATGATTCTACCAATTACGGGATTTCCTGGATATTACGCGAATTTCTGTGGAAATTCGGGATGAATTTACTAATTACGGGATTTCCTGGATATTTCGGGAATTTCTTAGATATTGTGGAATGACGCTACTAATTACGGGATTACCAGGATATTTCGGGAATTTATGAGATATTTTGGAATGACGCTACTAATTAAGGGATTTCCTTGATATTTCGGGAATATCTGAGGAAATTCGGGATGAATCTACCAATTACGGGATTTCCTGAATCTTTTGGGAATTCCGAGGTCCTTCGGGATGATTCTACCAATTACGGGATTTCCTGGATATTACGCGAATTTCTGTGGAAATTCGGGATGAATTTACTAATTACGGGATTTCCTGGATATTTCGGGAATTCCGAGGAAAATCGTGATGACTCTACCAAATACGGGATTACCTGGATCTTTCGGGAATTCCTGAGGTATTTCGATATGACGCTACCAAATACGGGAATTTCTGGATATTTCGGGAATTCTCAAATATTTCAGAAAGACTCCACTAATTACGGGATTTTTTGGATATTTCGGGAATATCTGCGGAAATTCGTGATGATTCTACCAATTACGAGATTTCCAGGATCTTTCGGGAATTGCTGAGGTATTTCGGGATGATGCTACTAATTACGGAATTTCCTGGATATTTCGGGAATTTCTGCGGTATTTCTGGATAAATCTACTAATTACGGGATTCCCAGGATATTTCGGGAATTTCTTAGATATTGTGGAATGACGCTACTAATTACGGGATTACCAGGATATTTCGGGAATTTATGAGATATTTTGGAATGACGCTACTAATTAAGGGATTTCCTTGATATTTCGGGAATATCTGAGGAAATTCGGGATGAATCTACCAATTACGGGATTTCCTGAATCTTTTGGTAATTCCGAGGTACTTCGGGATGATTCTACCAATCACGGGATTTCCTGGATATTACGCGAATTTCTGTGGAAATTCGGGATGAATTTACTAATTACGGGATTTCCTGGATATTTCGGGAATTTCTGAGGAAAATCGTGAAGACGCTACCAATTACGGGAATTATCTGGATATTTCGGGAATTTCTCAAATATTTCAGAAAGACTCCACTAATTACGGGATTTTTTGGATATTTCGGGAATATCTGCGGAAATTCGTGATGATTCTACCAATTACGAGATTTCCAGGATCTTTCGGGAATTGCTGAGGTATTTCGGGATGATGCTACTAATTACGGAATTTCCTGGATATTTCGGGAATTTCTGCGGTATTTCTGGATAAATCTACTAATTACGGGATTCCCAGGATATTTCGGGAATTTCTTAGATATTGTGGAATGACGCTACTAATTACGGGATTACCAGGATATTTCGGGAATTTATGAGATATTTTGGAATGACGCTACTAATTAAGGGATTTCCTTGATATTTCGGGAGTATCTGAGGAAATTCGGGATGAATCTACCAATTACGGGATTTCCTGAATCTTTTGGTAATTCCGAGGTACTTCGGGATGATTCTACCAATTACGGGATTTCCTGGATATTACGCGAATTTCTGTGGAAATTCGGGATGAATTTACTAATTACGGGATTTCCTGGATATTTCGGGAATTTCTGAGGAAAATCGTGATGACTCTACCAAATACGGGATTACCTGGATCTTTCGGGAATTCCTGAGGTATTTCGATATGACGCTACCAATTACGGGAATTTCTGGAAATTTCGGGAATTTCTGAAATATTTCAGAAAGACTCCACTAATTACGGGATTTTCTGGATATTTCGGGAATATCTGAGGAATTTCGTGACGATTCTACCAATTAAGGGATTTTCTGGATGCTTCTGTAATTGCTGAGGTATTTAAAAAAAAACTCCACTAATTATGGTATTTCCTCGATATTTCGGGAATTTCTGTGGTATTTTTGTATAACTCTACAAATTAAGGGATTTCCTGGATATTTCGGGAATTTATGAGGTATTTCTGGATAACTCTACTATTTACGGGATTTCCAGGATATTTCGGGATTTTTTGAGATATTGTGGAATGACGCTACTAATTACGGGATTTCCAGGATATTTCGGGAATTTCTGAGGTATTTCTGGATAACTCTACTAAATAAGGGATTTCCTGGATATTTCGGGAATTTCTGAATATTTCAGAAAGACTCGACTATTTATGGTATTCCTGGATATTTCGGGATATCTGAGGAAATTCGTGATGACTCTATCAATTACAGGATTTCCTAGATATTTCGGGAATATCTGTGGAAATTCGTGATGATTCTACCAAGTACGGTATTTCCTGGATCTTTTGGAATTTCCGAGGTATTTCGGGATGATTCTCCCAATTACGGGATTTCCTGGATATTACGCGAATTTCTGTGGAAATTCCAGAATGAATCTACTAATTACGGAATTTCCTGTATATTCGGGAATTCTGAAATAATTCAGAAAGAATCCACTAATTACGGGATTTCCTGGATATTTCGGGAATATCTGAGGAAAATTAGTGATGACTCTACCAATTACGGGATTTTCTGAATCTTTCGGGAATTTCTGGGGAAAGTCGGGATAACTCGTAATAATAATGGTATTTCCGGGATATTTCGGGAATATCTGAGGAAATTCGTGATGACTCTATCAATTACAGGATTACCTAGATATTTCGGGAATATCTGTGGAAATTCGTGATGATTCTACCAATTACGGGATTTCCTGGATCTTTTGGAATTTCCGAGGTATTTCGGGATGATTCTCCCAATTACGGGATTTCCTGGATATTACGCGAATTTCTGTGGAAATTCAGAATGAATCTACTAATTACGGAATTTCCTGTATATTTCGGGAATTTCTGAAATAATTCAGAAAGAATCCACTAATTACGGGATTTCCTGGATATTTCGGGAATATCTGAGGAAATTAGTGATGACTCTACCAATTACGGGATTTCCTGGATATTTCGGGAATTTCTGAAATATTTCATAAAGACTCGACTATTTATGGTATTTCCGGGATATTTCGGGAATATCTGAGGAAATTCGTGATGACTCTATCAATTACAGGATTACCTAGATATTTCGGGAATATCTGTGGAAATTCGGGATGAATCTATCAATTACGGGATTTCCTGGATCTTTTGGGAATTCCGAGGTACTTCGGGATGATTCTACCAATTACGGGATTTCCTGGATATTTCGAGAATTTCTGAGGTATTTCGAAATGTCTCCACTAATTGTGGTATTTCCTGGATATTTCAGAAATTTCTGATTTATTTCGGAATGACGCTACTAATTACGGATTTCCTGTATATTTCGGGAATTTCTGAGGTACTTCTGGATGACTCTACAAATTACGGGAATTTCTGGATATTTCGGAATTTCTGGAAAATTCGGGATGACTACTAATTAAGGGATTTTCTGGATATTTCGGTAATATCTGAGGAAATTCGTGATAACTCTACCAATTACGGGATTTCCTGGATCTTTCGGGAATTTCCGAGGAAATTCGGGATAACACCAATAATAACGGAATTTCCTGGATATTTCGGGAATTTCCGAGGTATTTCTGGATAAATCTACTAAATAAGGGATTTCCTTGATATTTCGGGAATTTCTGAAATATTTCAGAAAGACTCCACTATTTATGGTATTTCCTGGATATTTCGGGAATATCTGAGGAAATTCGGGATGAATCTACCAATTACGGGATTTCCTGGATCTTATGGGAATTCCGAGGTATTTCGGGATGATTCTACAATTACGGGATTTCCTTGATATTATGCGAATTTCTGTGGAAATTCGGAATGAATCTACTAATACGGAATTTCCTGTATATTTCGGGACTTTCTGAAATATTTCAGAAAGACTCTACTAATTACGGGATTTCCTGGATATTTCGGGAATATCTGAGGAAATCTGGATAACTTTACAAATTAAGGGATTTCCTGGATATTTCGAGAATATCTGAGGTATTGCGAAATGTCTCCACTAATTATGGTATTTCCTGGATATTTCGGAATATCTGCGGAAATTCGTGATGATTCTACCAATTACGAGATTTCCAGGATCTTTCGGGATTTGCTGCGGTATTTCTGGATAAATCTACTAATTACGGGATTTCCAGGATATTTCGGGAATTTCTTAGATATTGTGGAATGACGCTACTAATTACGGGATTTCCTGGATATTTCGGGTATTTATGAGGTATTCTGGATAACTCTACTAAATAAGGGATTTCCTTGATATTTCGGGAATATCTGAGGAAATTCGGGATGAATCTACCAATTACGGGATTTCCTGGATCTTTTGGGAATTCCGAGGTACTTCGGGATGATTCTACCAATTACGGGATTTCCTGGATATTACGCGAATTTCTGTGGAAATTCGGAATGAATCTACTAATTACGGGATTTCCTGGATATTTCGGGAATATCTGAGGAAATTAGTGATGACTCTACCAATTACGGGATTTCCTGGATATTTCGGGAATTTATGAGTATTTTGGAATGACGCTACTAATTACGGGATTTTCTGGATATTTCGGGAATTTCTGAAATATTTCAGAAAGACTCCACTAATTACGGGATTTTTTGGATATTTCGGGAATATCTGCGGAAATTCGTGATGATTCTACCAATTACGAGATTTCCAGGATCTTTCGGGATTTGCTGAGGTATTTCGGGATGATTCTACCAATTACGAGATTTCCAGGATCTTTCGGGATTTGCTGCGGTATTTCTGGATAAATCTACTAATTACGGGATTTCCAGGATATTTCGGGAATTTCTTAGATATTGTGGAATGACGCTACTAATTACGGGATTTCCTGGATATTTCGGGTATTTATGAGGTATTCTGGATAACTCTACTAAATAAGGGATTTCCTTGATATTTCGGGAATATCTGAGGAAATTCGGGATGAATCTACCAATTACGGGATTTCCTGGATCTTTTGGGAATTCCGAGGTACTTCGGGATGATTCTACCAATTACGGATTTCCTGGATATTACGCGAATTTCTGTGGAAATTCGGAATGAATCTACTAATTACGGATTTCCTGGATATTTCGGGAATATCTGAGGAAATTAGTGATGACTCTACCAATTACGGGATTTTCTGGATATTTCGGGAATTTCTGAAATATTTCAGAAAGACTCCACTAATTACGGGATTTTTTGGATATTTCGGGAATATCTGCGGAAATTCGTGATGATTCTACCAATTACGAGATTTCCAGGATCTTTCGGGATTTGCTGAGGTATTTCGGGATGATTCTACCAATTACGAGATTTCCAGGATCTTTCGGGATTTGCTGCGGTATTTCTGGATAAATCTACTAATTACGGGATTTCCTGGATATTTTGGGAATTTCTTAGATATTGTGGAATGACGCTACTAATTACGGGATTTCCTGGATATTTCGGGTATTTATGAGGTATTTCTGGATAAATCTACTAAATAAGGGATTTCCTTGATATTTCGGGAATATCTGAGGAAATTCGGGATGAATCTACCAATTACGGGATTTCCTGGATCTTTTGGGAATTCCGAGGTACTTCGGGATGATTCTACCAATTACGGGATTTCCTGGATATTACGCGAATTTCTGTGGAAATTCGGAATGAATCTACTAATTACGGGATTTCCTGGATATTACGCGAATTTCTGTGGAAATTCGGAATGAATCTACTAATTACGGGATTACCAGGATATTTCGGGATTTTCTGAGATATTGTGGAATGACGCTACTAATTACGGGATTTTCTGGAAATTTCGGGAATTTCTGAAAAAATTCGGGATGACTAATAATTACGGAATTTCCTGGATCTTTCGGGAATTTCTGAGGTATTTCTGGATAACTCTACAAATTAAGGGATTTCCTGAATATTTCGGGAATTTCTGAAATATTCAGAAAGACTCCACTAATTACGGGATTTTCTGGATATTTCGGGAATATCTGAGGAATTTCGTGACGATTCTACCAATTAAGGGATTTTCTGGATGCTTCTGTAATTGCTGAGGTATTTAAAAAAAAACTCCACTAATTATGGTATTTCCTCGATATTTCGGGAATTTCTGTGGTATTTTTGTATAACTCTACAAATTAAGGGATTTCCTGGATATTTCGGGTATTTATGAGGTATTTCTGGATAACTCTACTATTTACGGGATTTCCAGGATATTTCGGGATTTTCTGAGATATTGTGGAATGACGCTACTAATTACGGGATTTCCAGGATATTTCGGGAATTTCTGAGGTATTTCTGGATAACTCTACTAAATAAGGGATTTCCTGGATATTTCGGGAATTTCTGAAATATTTCAGAAAGACTCGACTATTTATGGTATTTCCTGGATATTTCGGGAATATCTGAGGAAATTCGTGATGACTCTATCAATTACAGGATTTCCTAGATATTTCGGGAATATCTGTGGAAATTCGTGATGATTCTACCAATTACGGGATTTCCTGGATCTTTTGGAATTTCCGAGGTATTTCGGGATGATTCTCCCAATTACGGGATTTCCTGGATATTACGCGAATTTCTGTGGAAATTCAGAATGAATCTACTAATTACGGAATTTCCTGTATATGTCGGGAATTTCTGAAATAATTCAGAAAGAATCCACTAATTACGGTGTTTCCTGGATATTTCGGGAATATCTGAGGAAATTAGTGATGACTCTACCAATTACGGGATTTCCTGGATCTTTCGGGAATTTCTGGGGAAATTCGGGATAACATTAATAATAACGCAATTTCCTGGATATTTCGGGAATTTCTGAGGTATTTCTGGATATCTCTACTAAATAAGGGATTTCCTGGATATTTTGGGAATTTCTGAAATATTTCAGAAAGACTCCACTATTTATGGTATTTCCTGGATATTTCGGGAATATCTGAGGAAATTCGGGATGAATCTATCAATTACGGGATTTCCTGGATCTTTTGGGAATTCCGAGGTACTTCGGGATGATTCTACCAATTACGGGATTTCCTGGATATTTCGAGAATTTCTGAGGTATTCGAAATGTCTCCACTAATTGTGGTATTTCCTGGATATTTCAGAAATTTCTGATTTATTTCGGAATGACGCTACTAATTACGGGATTTCCTGGATATTTCGGGAATTTCTGAGGTATTTCTGGATGACTCTACAAATTACGGGAATTTCTGGATATTTCGGGAATTTCTGGAAAAATTCGGGATGACTACTAATTAAGGAATTTTCTGGATATTTCGGTAATATCTGAGGAAATTCGTGATAACTCTACCAATTACGGAATTTCCTGGATCTTTCGGGAATTTCCGAGGAAATTCGGGATAACACCAATAATAACGGAATTTCCTGGATATTTCGGGAATTTCCGAGGTATTTCTGGATAAATCTACTAAATAAGGGATTTGCTTGATATTTCGGGAAATTCTGAAATATTTCAGAAAGACTCCACTATTTATGGTATTTCCTGGATATTTCGGGAATATCTGAGGAAATTCGGGATGAATCTACCAATTACGGGATTTCCTGGATCTTATGGGAATTCCGAGGTATTTCGGGATGATTCTACCAATTACGGGATTTCCTTGATATTATGCGAATTTCTGTGGAAATTCGGAATGAATCTACTAAATACGGAATTTCCTGTATATTTCGGGACTTTCTGAAATATTTCAGAAAGACTCTACTAATTACGGGATTTCCTGGATATTTCGGGAATATCTGAGGAAATTCTGGATAACTTTACAAATTAAGGGATTTCCTGGATATTTCGAGAATATCTGAGGTATTTCGAAATGTCTCCACTAATTATGGTATTTCCTGGATATTTCGGGAATATCTGCGGAAATTCGTGATGATTCTACCAATTACGAGATTTCCAGGATCTTTCGGGATTTGCTGCGGTATTTCTGGATAACTCTACTAATTACGGGATTTCCAGGATATTTCGGGAATTTCTTAGATATTGTGGAATGACGCTACTAATTACGGGATTACCAGGATATTTCGGGAATTTATGAGATATTTTGGAATGACGCTACTAATTACGGGATTTTTTGGATATTTCGGGAATATCTGCGGAAATTCGTGATGATTCTACCAATTACGAGATTCCAGGATCTTTCGGGATTTGCTGAGGTATTTCGGGATGATGCTACTAATTACGAAATTTCCTGGATATTTCGGGAATTTCTGAATATTTCAGAAAGACTCCACTAATACGGAATTTCCTGGATATTTCGCGAATTTCTGAGGTATTTCTGGATCACTCTACTAATTACGGGATTTCCAGGATATTTCGGAAATTTCTGAGTAAATCGGGATAACACCAATAATAACGGGATTTTCTGGAAATTTCGGGAATTTCTGAAAAAATTCGGGATGACTAATAATTACGGAATTTCCTGGATCTTTCGGGAATTTCTGAGGTATTTCTGGATGACTCTACAAATTACGGGAATTTCTGGATATTTCGGGAATTTCTGGAAAATTCGGGATGACTACTAATTAAGGAATTTTCTGGATATTTCGGTAATATCTGAGGAAATTCGTGATAACTCTACCAATTACGGATTTCCTGGATCTTTCGGGAATTTCCGAGGAAATTCGGGATAACACCATAATAACGGATTTCCTGGATATTTCGGGAATTTCCGAGGTATTTCTGGATAAATCTACTAAATAAGGGATTTGCTTGATATTTCGGGAAATTCTGAAATATTTCAGAAGACTCCACTATTTATGGTATTTCCTGGATATTTCGGGAATATCTGAGGAAATTCGGGATGAATCTACCAATTACGGGATTTCCTGGATCTTATGGGAATTCCGAGGTATTTCGGGATGATTCTACCAATTACGGGATTTCCTTGATATTATGCGAATTTCTGTGGAAATTCGGAATGAATCTACTAAATACGGAATTTCCTGTATATTTCGGGACTTTCTGAAATATTTCAGAAAGACTCTACTAATTACGGATTTCCTGGATATTTCGGGAATATCTGAGGAAATTCTGGATAACTTTACAATTAAGGGATTTCCTGGATATTTCGAGAATATCTGAGGTATTTCGAAATGTCTCCACTAATTATGGTATTCCTGGATATTTCGGGAATATCTGCGGAAATTCGTGATGATTCTACCAATTACGAGATTCCAGGATCTTTCGGGATTTGCTGCGGTATTTCTGGATAACTCTACTAATTACGGGATTTCCAGGATATTTCGGGAATTTCTTAGATATTGTGGAATGACGCTACTAATTACGGGATTACCAGGATATTCGGGAATTTATGAGATATTTTGGAATGACGCTACTAATTACGGGATTTTTTGGATATTTCGGGAATATCTGCGGAAATTCGTGATGATTCTACCAATTACGAGATTTCCAGGATCTTTCGGGATTTGCTGAGGTATTTCGGGATGATGCTACTAATTACGAAATTCCTGGATATTTCGGGAATTTCTGAAAATTTCAGAAAGACTCCACTAATTACGGAATTTCCTGGATATTTCGCGAATTTCTGAGGTATTTCTGGATCACTCTACTAATTACGGGATTTCCAGGATATTTCGGAAATTTCTGAGTAAATCGGGATAACACCAATAATAACGGGATTTTCTGGAAATTTCGGGAATTTCTGAAAAAATTCGGGATGACTAATAATTACGGAATTTCCTGGATCTTTCGGGAATTTCTGAGGTATTTCTGGATAACTCTACTAAATAAGGTATTTCCTGGATATTTCGGAAATTTTGGAATATTCAGAAAGACTCCACTAATATGGTATTTCCTGAATATTTCGGGAATTTTTGAAATATTACAGAAAGACTCCACTAATATGGTATTTCCTGGATATTTCGGGAATATCTGAGGAAATGCGGGATGAATCTACCAATTACGGGATTTCCTGGATCTTTGGGAATTCCGAGGTATTTCGGGATGATTCTACCTATTACGGGATTTCCTGGATATTTCGCGAATTTCTGAGGTATTTCGGGATGATTCTACCTATTACGGGATTTCCTGTATACTTTGGGAATTTCTGAAATATTTCAGAAAGACTCCACTAATTACGGAATTTCCTGGATATTTCGCGAATTTCTGAGGTATTTCTGGATCACTCTACTAATTACGGGATTTCCAGGATATTTCGGAAATTTCTGAGTAAATCGGGATAACACCAATAATAACGGGATTTTCTGGAAATTTCGGGAATTTCTGAAAAAATTCGGGATGACTAATAATTACGGAATTTCCTGGATCTTTCGGGAATTTCTGAGGTATTCTGGATAACTCTACAAATTAAGGGATTTCCTGGATATTTCGGAAATTTTGGAAATATTTCAGAAAGACTCCACTAATTATGGTATTTCCTGAATATTTCGGGAATTTTTGAAATATTACAGAAAGACTCCACTAATTATGGTATTTCCTGGATATTTCGGGAATATCTGAGGAAATGCGGGATGAATCTACCAATTACGGGATTTCCTGGATCTTTGGGAATTCCGAGGTATTCGGGATGATTCTACCTATTACGGGATTTCCTGGATATTACGCGGATTTCTGTGGAAATTCGGGATGAATCTACTAATTACGGGATTTCCTGTATACTTTGGGAATTACTGAAATATTTCTGAGAGACTCAACTAATTACGGGATTCCCTGGATATTTCGGGAATTTCTGAGGAATTTCTGGATAACCTACAATTAAGGGATTTCCTGGATATTTCGGGAATTTCTGAGATATTTCGAAATGTCTCCACTAATTGTGGTATTTCCTGGATATTTCGGAAATTTCTGATTTATTTCAGGATGACGCTACTAATTACGGGATTTCCTGGATATTTTGGGAATTTCTGAGGTATTTCTGGATAACTCTACAAATTAAGGGATTTCCTGAATATTTCGGGAATTTCTGAAATATTTCAGAAAGACTCCACTAATTACGGGATTTTCTGGATATTTCGGGAATATCTGAGGATTGTCGTGATGATTTTACCAATTACGAGATTTCCTGGATCTTTCGGTAATTGCTGAAGTATTTCGGGATGATGCTACTAATTACGGAATTTCCTGGATATTTCGGGAATTTCTGAAATATTTCAGAAAGACTCCACTAATTACGGAATTTCCTGGATATTTCGCGAATTTCTGAGGTATTTCTGGATCACTCTACTAATTACGGGATTTCCAGGATATTTCGGAAATTTCTGAGTAAATTCGGGATAACACCAATAATAACGGGAATTTCTGGAAATTTCGGGAATTTCTGAAAAAATTCGGGATGACTAATAATTACGGAATTTCCTGGATCTTTCGGGAATTTCTGAGGTATTTCTGGATAACTCTACTAAATAAGGTATTTCCTGGATATTTCGGAAATTTTGAAAATATTCAGAAAGACTCCACTAATTACGGAATTTCCTGGATATTTCGCGAATTTCTGAGGTATTTCTGGATCACTCTACTAATTACGGGATTTCCAGGATATTTCGGAAATTTCTGAGTAAATTCGGGATAACACCAATAATAACGGGATTTTCTGGAAATTTCGGGAATTTCTGAAAAAATTCGGGATGACTAATAATTACGGAATTTCCTGGATCTTTCGGGAATTTCTGAGGTATTTCTGGATAACTCTACTAAATAAGGTATTTCCTGGATATTTCGGAAATTTTGGAAATATTTCAGAAGACTCCACTAATTATGGTATTTCCTGAATATTTCGGGAATTTTTGAAATATTACAGAAAGACTCACTAATTATGGTATTTCCTGGATATTTCGGGAATATCTGAGGAAATGCGGGATGAATCTACCAATTACGGATTTCCTGGATCTTTGGGAATTCCGAGGTATTTCGGGATGATTCTACCTATTACGGGATTTCCTGGATATTACGCGGATTTCTGTGGAAATTCGGGATGATCTACTAATTACGGATTTCCTGTATACTTTGGGAATTACTGAAATATTTCTGAGAGACTCAACTAATTACGGGATTCCCTGGATATTTCGGAAATTTCTGAGGAATTTCTGGATAACCCTACAAATTAAGGGATTTCCTGGATATTTCGGGAATTTCTGAGATATTTCGAAATGTCTCCACTAATTGTGGTATTTCCTGGATATTTCGGAAATTTCTGATTTATTTCAGGATGACGCTACTAATTACGGGATTTCCTGGATATTTCGGGAATTTCTGAGGTATTTCTGGATAACTCTACAAATTAAGCGATTTCCTGAATATTTCGGGAATTTCTGAAATATTTCAAAGACTCCACTAATTACGGGATTTTCTGGATATTTCGGGAATATCTGAGGATTGTCGTGATGATTTTACCAATTACGAGATTTCCTGGATCTTTCGGTAATTGCTGAAGTATTTAAAAAAAAACTCCACTAATTATGGTATTTCCTGGATATTTCGAGAATTTCTGTGGTATTTTTGGATAACTCTACTGATTACGGGATTTCCAGGATATTCCGGGAATTGCTGAAATATTCTGAAAGACTCCACTAACTACGGATTTTCTGGATCTTTCGGTAATTGCTGAGTTATTTAAAAAAAATCTCCACTAATTATGGTATTTCCTGGATATTTCGAGAATTTCTGTGGTATTTTTGGATAACGTTACTAATTACGGGATTTCCTGGATATTTCGAAATTTCTGAGTAAATTCGCACTAACACCAATAATAACGGGTTTTTCTGGAAATTTCGGGACTTTCTGAAAAATTCGGGATGACTAATAATTACGGAATTTCCTGGATCTTTCGGGAATTTCTCAGGTACTTCTGGATAACTCTACTAAATAAGGTATTTCCTGTATATTTCGGGAATTTCTGAAATATTTTAGAAAGACTCCACTAATTATGATATTTTCTGGATATTTCGGGAATATCTAAGGAAATTTGGGATGAATCTACCAATTACAGGATTTCCGGATCTTTCGGGAATTGCTGAGGTATTTCTGGATCACTCTACTAATTACGGGATTTCCAGGATATTTCGGAAATTTCTGAGTTAATTCGGGATAACACCAATAATAACGGGATTTTCTGGAAATTTCGGGAATTTCTGAAAAAATTCGGGATGACTAATAATTACGGAATTTCCTGGATCTTTCGGGAATTCTGAGGTATTTCTGGATAACTCTACTAAATAAGGTATTTCCTGGATATTTCGGGAATTTTTGAAATATTTCAGAAAGACTCCACTAATTATGATATTTCCTGGATATTTCGGGAATATCTAAGGAAATTCGGGATGAATCTACCAATTACGGGATTTCCTGGATATTTCGGGAATATGAGGAATTCGTGATGATTCTACCAATACGGGATTTCCTGGATATTTCGGTAATTGCTGAGGTATTTAAAAAAAAACTCCACTAATTATGGTATTTCCTGGATACTTCGGGAATTTCTGTGGTATTTGGATCACTCTACAAATTAAGGGATTTCCTGGATATTTCGGGAATTTCTGAGGTATTTCTGGATAACTCTACTAATTACGGGATTTCCAGGATAGTTCGGGAATTTTTGAGATATTGTGGAATGACGCTACTAATTACGGGATTTCCTGGATATTACGGGCATTTCTGAGGAATTTCTGGATAACTCTACAAATTAAGGGATTTCCTGGATATTTCGGGAATTTCTGAGGTATTTCGAAATGTCTCCACTAATTGTGGTATTTCCTGGATATTTCGGAAATTTCTGATTTATTTCGAGATGACGCTACAAATTACGGGATTTCCTGGATATTTCGGGAATTTCTGAGGTATTTCTGGATGATCTACAAATTAAGGGATTTCCTGGATATTTCGGGAATTGCTGAAATATTCCAGAAGACGTCACTAATTACGGGATTTTCTGGATTTCGGTAATATCTGAGGAAATTCGTGATAACTCTACCAATTACGGGATTACCTGGATCTTTCGGGAATTTCCGAGGAAATTCGGGATAACACCATAATAAAGGAATTTCCTGGATATTTCGGGAATTTCCGAGGTATTTCTGGATAAATCTACTAAATAAGGGATTTCCAGGATATTTCGGGAATTGCTGCGGTATTTCTGGATAACTCTACTAATTACGGGATTTCCAGGATATTCGGGAATTTCTTAGATATTGTGGAATGACGCTACTAATTACGGGATTACCAGGATATTTCGGGAATTAATGAGATATTTGGAATGACGCTACTAATTAAGGGATTTCCTTGATTTTGGGAATATCTGAGGAAATTCGGGATGAATCTACCAATTACGGGATTTTCTGAATCTTTTGTGAATTCCGAGGTACTTCGGGATGATTCTACCATTACGGGATTTAATATCAGTTGAATAGAATTTATCGATCTTCCCAAGTCAGAGGTGAAGGTAAAAAGGAAATTTTAATATATAGCTTTCTTGTGACAATGTCAACGTTTTATTCACTCTATCCCGTATAATCTTAATTCCCAGAAAGCACTTCGGTTCTTCCAGATCAGTCATTTCAAATTCTGATTTCAATTTAGTTTTCACCTCGCTTAGTCGGACTTGATCGTTGCTAGCAATTAACATGTCATCAACATGCAAAACTGAAAAACAAAATTTATTCGCCTCTCGCAAAGTAAATAGACATGGTTCGCTATCATGAGTATGTAAACCTATTTTATTAGCGGCTTCCGTAAACCTTTCATTCCAACGTTTCGGACTGGTTTTTAAACCATACAGCGCTTTCTTCAATTTACAGACCTTCTCTCGCTTCTCTTTGCTCGTCACATTCATGCCTTCTGGCAATTCCATGTATATCTCTTCGCTTATAGTTCCGTTCAAGAAAGCGGTTTTCACGTCCATTTGATATACGTCCAATCATATTTATTAATGATAGCTAGAACCGATCTTATCAAGGTTAATCTCGAAACAGGTGCGTATGTTTCAACCAAATTATATTCATTTCTATCCTTGAAGCCTCTTATAACAAGTCTCGCTTTATATTACACATCCCTTCCTTTTCCATCTTTTTCTTCAAGACCCACCTAAAATCTATTATATTCGGTTTATTTTCGCCTCTCATAATTTCAGATCGTTTTACTCTCATCCCCGAACACATTCGTCTCATCTCATCGTTGAGGTTGCGCTTCTCATCAATATTTTCTCTAAAGTTGTTTTTGTTGTGATATGTCGCGTCCCGTCATTGAATCAAAGAAATTATTTATGTCCGTGACCACCATGTCTACCCGGATCATCAAATTCGCAACAGGTTGCATTTCTCCTCAATAACTTGAGTGGCTCTTTCCATCACATTTCTCGTCTCATCCATCTCATCTGAAAAATCATCTCTTTTAATATTAGGCAATTTAGTTTTGTTTTTAATTCGCATGCTATGCTGCATTTTTCATCAGCAATAATCAACGGCGCCATTTTTATTTAACACATTCGCTTCTCTGAAATTTCGCTTCTCGTTTATTATCGAATCTCGTTTATCGCTCATCTCAGAGTCCGTTTCGCATTCAAAATCTCTCTCTCTCTCTGCCCATCTCTTCACCCTTCACGTCCACGTCTCTCAGGTCGACCTCAAACGCATCATCGTTCAACACATCGCTTGTAATACCCATCTCTTTCGCATCATTTAAATCCCATTTAATCATTTTCAGATTTTACTAAATTGCTTAATTCGGTAGAGGGGTAAGTAATTAGCTGGTTTTTGAACGGAATGGTCAGTACTTCCCTTTTATTGCGCCTAGCCTTGATTGCTTCAGATACCACTCGAATCTGATCTCCTGATAGGTGATCCATATCTGAAAAACATGTATCGCAATCAGCTGATGGTTCAACCTCTTGAACACAAAGCTGTTAAACATCAGCGAATGTAGCCAACTAACACTTGAACACAAAGTGTAGCCAACCACATCCCCACTAATGCACTGCGAGAACGTACGACGCCTGCAGCACATCAGCAGACCAGCTGTGCCGATGAATGCAACTTTTAAAACACTTTAATAATTATTATTTATTATGTACACAAGGTACATGTGAATCCGGATTCTATTGTGAAAATTATTTACTTTTCAAGAAGGTCTAGACCAACCTTCTGCCCGGGGAAACTGTTCTCATGTCAATTCTCATTTTAAACAGCGCATCACTTTGTTAACGTTAACTTTTACTTAATATCCTTTAAAAGTTGCTTAGTCATTTGTTCGACCGATATTGTATCGCATGCGGTACGAGAAAGAGGAAAAAAGAAAAGAAAAGAAAAGGAAGATCAGCTGATCCGAAATTAGCGCGCAAGATCCTGCCTATCTAGCTTTTCGTCTACCACACTTCGCGCATCTTTGCATCGAGAACGCCCCGCTCCGCGCTCACCTAGTCTCGCTCGTTTCCCTACTACGTAAGTACGCGTCTCCGCTCTCTTTCCCACTTCGCGCTTCTCCCGTACACGCCCTTCTCCCGTACTCGCCCTTCTCTCTCTTTCTCGAGTGTTCCCGAGCTCGTTCGGCCGCTCTCGCCTTGCGCTCTCCTTCTAACTCGCACTCACGCTCTCCTTCTCACTCGCACTCACGCTCTCATTCTCTCTCGCATTCTCGCTCTCCTTTTCACTCGCACTCTCGCTCTGCTATTCCTACTTCGTTGCTCACGTGTTCCCGCCGCATGCAATACCCGGTACAAACAAATGCCGCGCTCTGACCTTTCCAAGGTCCTGTTCCACGAATTTTTCGGACAAAAGACAAACGTGTCTATGAACATTTTTTTCACATCACACTCACAATTTTTCGCATCCAGGCTTTTCTCGTCGCATCAACACAAGATTAATAATAGATTAATAATAAATTAATAAAATTAATAAACCATGAATACCGGCCGGTGAATTTGAATAACATGTTAGTCCAAGATCGCATCGCACAACGATATCGTTTTAAACACAAATCACCGCGTCGCTATCAATCGATTTTCACTTCACTTTATTAAGAATTTTCACATACCCTTGGTGATGCTGCTCGTCGCCTTCTCTTCTTCTTCCGACATCCTCGTTATGCACGACTCTTACCAAAAAGCAGAACCTTCTCTGAATTCCCCGCGCAAATGGAAGCGGTGGTGGGCCGATAACCTGATGGATTATTGGGTAGTGGCAGCAATAAAAACAACACCTCACTAACACTTCACTTTGTTTAATATAAAATAATAAAATACTAAAAGTACAAAATATAAAGTCGAGATCTCGCGGTGGCGCCAAAACGATCAACTCAGATCGGTAGCTGAGGAGAGAGTGAGTCCTTCGACGGACACCGTACTCTTCTATTGTCTTAAGGTGGTGGGGGAAAATCGATAGAAGGGCCGATCGCAATTCCAACACTTTTAAACATTACCAAATTTTTTAAACTATTACTGGAGTCCAAAATCCGTACTTTATAAAGTGTTGTGAAAATCTAATAAAGCTAATAACTTTTATTAAGTATTTATAAACATTATAAACATAAGATTATTTCCGCTAGGGAAGCTAGCGTTTCTAGCTACTAAATAATTAAAATTATTATTTTGACTTATATTAAGACTTGTAGAATATTGATTGTGAACAAAATGTAATTTTTATTAATATTAAAATTTTATAAATGAAACTGTGAATTTTTCTGTAAAAAACCCCTTATACTGTAAAAAATATTTAGTGAATGTCATTTTTTATGAGTCCATTGTGATCGCATTGATACGAGGATAAATTTACCACTATTACAAATTTTTTTAAGAGTCGTTTTTTATTAGTTTTTTGGCTTGGAAGTTTCAGTAGTCCGCGTACGTACGTACGTGCAACTTTTTATACATACATTTTACCATTAATTATTACAATTGCACAACCGATAATTAATTTTGTTGTCAACAATTAATTGTCGTGGTGCCAGGTATAAATTGTATGTATTCAAAAATTATAATTAATATATATTATTTGTAATATTAATAACAAATTATATTTGGAAATATATCTAAAATAAGCATTTTTCTGTGAATTCCCATTTTACTGTAAATAATTATATAAATAAACAATATCTTTTTTAGACTTTATGTGTCCCTGGAATTATGACAAACAGTTCCTAGATCTTTCGGGAATTTCGGAGGAAATTCGGGATGAGTCGACTAATTACGGGGTATCCTGGATATTTCGGGAATTTCTGAAATATTTCAGAAAGATTCCACTAATTACGGGATATCCTGGATATTTCGGGAATATCTGAGGAAATTCGTGATGACTCTACCAATTACGGGATTTCCTCGATCTTTCGGGAATCCTGAGGTATTTTGGGATGACGCAACTAATTACGGGAATTTCTGGATATTTCGGGAATTTCTGGAAAAATTCGGGATGACTACTAATTACGGGATTTCTTGGATATTTCGGGAATTTCTGAAATATTTCAGAAAGACTCCACTATTTATGGTATTTCCTGGATATTTCGGGAATATATGAGGATATTCGAGATGACTCTACCAATTACGGGAATTCCTGGATCTTTCGGGAATTTCTGAGGTATTTCGGGATGATGCTACTAATTACGGGATTTCCTGGATATTTCGGGAACATCTGAGGAAAATCGTGATGACTCTACCAAATACGGGATTACCTGGATCTTTCGGGAATTCCTGAGGTATTTCGAGATGACGCTACCAATTACGGGAATTTCTGGATATTTCGGGAATTTCTCAAATATTTCAGAAAGACTCCACTAATTACGGGATTTTTTGGATATTTCGGGAATATCTGAGGAAATTCGTGATGATTCTATTTCAGGATGATTCTACCTATTACGGGATTTCCTGGATATTACGCGGATTTCTGTGGAAATTCGGGATGAATCTACTAATTACGGGATTTCCTGTATATTTTGGAAATTACTGAAATATATCTGAGAGACTCAACTAATTACGGGATTTCCTGGATATTTCGGGAATTTCTGAGGAATTTCTGGATAACCCTACAAATTAAGGGATTTCCTGGATATTTCGGGAATTTCTGAGGAATTTCTGGATAACCCTACAAATTAAGGGATTTCCTGGATATTTCGGGAATTTCTGAGGTATTTCGAAATGTCTCCACTAATTGTGGTATTTCCTGGATATTTCGGAAATTTCTGATTTATTTCAGGATGGCGCTACTAATTACGGGATTTCCTGGATATTTCGGGAATTTCTGAGGAATTTCTGGATAACCCTACAAATTAAGGGATTTCCTGGATATTTCGGGAATTTCTGAGGTATTTCGAAATGTCTCCACTAATTGTGGTATTTCCTGCATATTTCGGAAATTTCTGATTTATTTCGAGATGACGCTACAAATTACGGGATTTCCTGGATATTTCGGGAATTTCTGAGGTATTTCTGGATGACTCTACAAATTACGGGAATTTCTGGATATTTCGGGAATTTCTGGAAAAATTCGGGATGACTACTAATTAAGGGATTTTCTGGATATTTCGGTAATATCTGAGGAAATTCGAGATAACTCTACCAATTACGGGATTTCCTGGATCTTTCGGGAATTTCTGAGGAAATTCGGGATAACACCAATAATAACGGAATTTCCTGGATATTTCGGGAATTTCCGAGGTATTTCTGGATAAATCTACTAAATAAGGGATTTCCTTGATATTTCGGGAATGTCTGAAATATTTCAGAAAGACTCCACTATTTATGGTACTTCCTGGATATTTCGGGAATATCTGAGGAAATTCGGGATGAATCTACCAATTACGGGATTTCCTGGATCTTATGGGAATTCCGAGGTATTTCGGGATGATTCTACCAATTACGGGATTTCCTTGATATTATGCGAATTTCTGTGGAAATTCGGAATGAATCTACTAAATACGGAATTTCCTGTATATTTCGGGACTTTCTGAAATATTTCAGAAAGACTCTACTAATTACGGGATTTCGTGGATATTTCGGGAATATCTGAGGAAATTCTGGATAACTTTACAAATTAAGGGATTTCCTGGATATTTCGAGAATATCTGAGGTATTTCGAAATGTCTCCACTAATTATGGTATTTCCTGGATATTTCAGGAATTTCTGTGGTATTTTTGGAAAACTCTACAAAATAAGGGATTTCCAGGATATTTCGGGAATTGCTGCGGTATTTCTGGATAAATCTACTAATTACGGGATTCCCAGGATATTTCGGGAATTTCTTAGATATTGTGGAATGACGCTACTAATTACGGGATTACCAGGATATTTCGGGAATTTATGAGATATTTTGGAATGACGCTACTAATTAAGGGATTTCCTTGATATTTCGGGAATATCTGAGGAAATTCGGGATGAATCTACCAATTACGGGATTTCCTGAATCTTTTGGGAATTCCGAGGTACTTCGGGATGATTCTACCAATTACGGGATTTCCTGGATATTACGCGAATTTCTGTGGAAATTCGGGATGAATTTACTAATTACGGGATTTCCTGGATATTTCGGGAATTTCTTAGATATTGTGGAATGACGCTACTAATTACGGGATTACCAGGATATTTCGGGAATTTATGAGATATTTTGGAATGACGCTACTAATTAAGGGATTTCCTTGATATTTCGGGAATATCTGAGGAAATTCGGGATGAATCTACCAATTACGGGATTTCCTGAATCTTTTGGGAATTCCGAGGTACTTCGGGATGATTCTACCAATTACGGGATTTCCTGGATATTACGCGAATTTCTGTGGAAATTCGGGATGAATTTACTAATTACGGGATTTCCTGGATATTTCGGGAATTTCCGAGGAAAATCGTGATGACTCTACCAAATACGGGATTACCTGGATCTTTCGGGAATTCCTGAGGTATTTCGATATGACGCTACCAAATACGGGAATTTCTGGATATTTCGGGAATTTCTCAAATATTTCAGAAAGACTCCACTAATTACGGGATTTTTTGGATATTTCGGGAATATCTGCGGAAATTCGTGATGATTCTACCAATTACGAGATTTCCAGGATCTTTCGGGAATTGCTGAGGTATTTCGGGATGATGCTACTAATTACGGAATTTCCTGGATATTTCGGGAATTTCTGCGGTATTTCTGGATAAATCTACTAATTACGGGATTCCCAGGATATTTCGGGAATTTCTTAGATATTGTGGAATGACGCTACTAATTACGGGATTACCAGGATATTTCGGGAATTTATGAGATATTTTGGAATGACGCTACTAATTAAGGGATTTCCTTGATATTTCGGGAATATCTGAGGAAATTCGGGATGAATCTACCAATTACGGGATTTCCTGAATCTTTTGGTAATTCCGAGGTACTTCGGAATGATTCTACCAATTACGGGATTTCCTGGATATTACGCGAATTTCTGTGGAAATTCGGGATGAATTTACTAATTACGGGATTTCCTGGATATTTCGGGAATTTCTGAGGAAAATCGTGAAGACGCTACCAATTACGGGAATATCTGGATATTTCGGGAATTTCTCAAATATTTCAGAAAGACTCCACTAATTACGGGATTTTTTGGATATTTCGGGAATATCTGCGGAAATTCGTGATGATTCTACCAATTACGAGATTTCCAGGATCTTTCGGGAATTGCTGAGGTATTTCGGGATGATGCTACTAATTACGGAATTTCCTGGATATTTCGGGAATTTCTGCGGTATTTCTGGATAAATCTACTAATTACGGGATTCCCAGGATATTTCGGGAATTTCTTAGATATTGTGGAATGACGCTACTAATTACGGGATTACCAGGATATTTCGGGAATTTATGAGATATTTTGGAATGACGCTACTAATTAAGGGATTTCCTTGATATTTCGGGAATATCTGAGGAAATTCGGGATGAATCTACCAATTACGGGATTTCCTGAATCTTTTGGTAATTCCGAGGTACTTCGGGATGATTCTACCAATTACGGGATTTCCTGGATATTACGCGAATTTCTGTGGAAATTCGGGATGAATTTACTAATTACGGGATTTCCTGGATATTTCGGGAATTTCCGAGGAAAATCGTGATGACTCTACCAAATACGGGATTACCTGGATCTTTCGGGAATTCCTGAGGTATTTCGATATGACGCTACCAATTACGGGAATTTCTGGAAATTTCGGGAATTTCTGAAATATTTCAGAAAGACTCCACTAATTACGGGATTTTCTGGATATTTCGGGAATACCTGAGGAATTTCGTGACGATTCTACCAATTAAGGGATTTTCTGGATGCTTCTGTAATTGCTGAGGTATTTAAAAAAAAACTCCACTAATTATGGTATTTGCTCGATATTTCGGGAATTTCTGTGGTATTTTTGTATAACTCTACAAATTAAGGGATTTCCTGGATATTTCGGGAATTTATGAGGTATTTCTGGATAACTCTACTATTTACGGGATTTCCAGGATATTTCGGGATTTTTTGAGATATTGTGGAATGACGCTACTAATTACGGGATTTCCAGGATATTTCGGGAATTTCTGAGGTATTTCTGGATAACTCTACTAAATAAGGGATTTCCTGGATATTTCGGGAATTTCTGAAATATTTCATAAAGACTCGACTATTTATGGTATTTCCGGGATATTTCGGGAATATCTGAGGAAATTCGTGATGACTCTATCAATTACAGGATTACCTAGATATTTCGGGAATATCTGTGGAAATTCGTGATGATTCTACCAATTACGGGATTTCCTGGATCTTTTGGAATTTCCGAGGTATTTCGGGATGATTCTCCCAATTACGGGATTTCCTGGATATTACGCGAATTTCTGTGGAAATTCAGAATGAATCTACTAATTACGGAATTTCCTGTATATTTCGGGAATTTCTGAAATAATTCAGAAAGAATCCACTAATTACGGGATTTCCTGGATATTTCGGGAATATCTGAGGAAATTAGTGATGACTCTACCAATTACGGGATTTCCTGGATATTTCGGGAATTTCTGAAATATTTCATAAAGACTCGACTATTTATGGTATTTCCGGGATATTTCGGGAATATCTGAGGAAATTCGTGATGACTCTATCAATTACAGGATTACCTAGATATTTCGGGAATATCTGTGGAAATTCGGGATGAATCTATCAATTACGGGATTTCCTGGATCTTTTGGGAATTCCGAGGTACTTCGGGATGATTCTACCAATTACGGGATTTCCTGGATATTTCGAGAATTTCTGAGGTATTTCGAAATGTCTCCACTAATTGTGGTATTTCCTGGATATTTCAGAAATTTCTGATTTATTTCGGAATGACGCTACTAATTACGGGATTTCCTGTATATTTCGGGAATTTCTGAGGTACTTCTGGATGACTCTACAAATTACGGGAATTTCTGGATATTTCGGGAATTTCTGGAAAATTCGGGATGACTACTAATTAAGGGATTTCTGGATATTTCGGTAATATCTGAGGAAATTCGTGATAACTCTACCAATTACGGGATTTCCTGGATCTTTCGGGAATTTCCGAGGAAATTCGGGATAACACCAATAATAACGGAATTTCCTGGATATTTCGGGAATTTCCGAGGTATTTCTGGATAAATCTACTAAATAAGGGATTTCCTTGATATTTCGGGAATTTCTGAAATATTTCAGAAAGACTCCACTATTTATGGTATTTCCTGGATATTTCGGGAATATCTGAGGAAATTCGGGATGAATCTACCAATTACGGGATTTCCTGGATCTTATGGGAATTCCGAGGTATTTCGGGATGATTCTACCAATTACGGGATTTCCTTGATATTATGCGAATTTCTGTGGAAATTCGGAATGAATCTACTAAATACGGAATTTCCTGTATATTTCGGGACTTTCTGAAATATTTCAGAAAGACTCTACTAATTACGGGATTTCCTGGATATTTCGGGAATATCTGAGGAAATTCTGGATAACTTTACAAATTAAGGGATTTCCTGGATATTTCGAGAATATCTGAGGTATTGCGAAATGTCTCCACTAATTATGGTATTTCCTGGATATTTCGGGAATATCTGCGGAAATTCGTGATGATTCTACCAATTACGAGATTTCCAGGATCTTTCGGGATTTGCTGCGGTATTTCTGGATAACTCTACTAATTACGGGATTTCCAGGATATTTCGGGAATTTTTTAGATATTGTGGAATGACGCTACTAATTACGGGATTACCAGGATATTTCGGGAATTTATGAGATATTTTGGAATGACGCTACTAATTACGGGATTTTTTGGATATTTCGGGAATATCTGCGGAAATTCGTGATGATTCTACCAATTACGAGATTTCCAGGATCTTTCGGGATTTGCTGAGGTATTTCGGGATGATGCTACTAATTACGGAATTTCCTGGATATTTCGGGAATTTCTGAAATATTTCAGAAAGACTCCACTAATTACGGAATTTCCTGGATATTTCGCGAATTTCTGAGGTATTTCTGGATCACTCTACTAATTACGGGATTTCCAGGATATTTCGGAAGTTTCTGAGTAAATTCAGGATAACACCAATAATAACGGGATTTTCTGGAAATTTCGGGAATTTCTGAAAAAATTCGGGATGACTAATAATTACGGAATTTCCTGGATCTTTCGGGAATTTCTGAGGTATTTCTGGATAACTCTACAAATTAAGGGATTTCCTGAATATTTCGGGAATTTCTGAAATATTTCAGAAAGACTCCACTAATTACGGGATTTTCTGGATATTTCGGGAATATCTGAGGAATTTCGTGACGATTCTACCAATGAAGGGATTTTCTGGATGCTTCTGTAATTGCTGAGGTATTTAAAAAAAAACTCCACTAATTATGGTATTTCCTCGATATTTCGGAAATTTCTGTGGTATTTTTGTATAACTCTACAAATTAAGGGATTTCCTGGATATTTCGGGTATTTATGAGGTATTTCTGGATAACTCTACTATTTACGGGATTTCCAGGATATTTCGGGATTTTCTGAGATATTGTGGAATGACGCTACTAATTACGGGATTTCCAGGATATTTCGGGAATTTCTGAGGTATTTCTGGATAACTCTACTAAATAAGGGATTTCCTGGATATTTCGGGAATTTCTGAAATATTTCAGAAAGACACGACTATTTATGGTATTTCCTGGATATTTCGGGAATATCTGAGGAAATTCGTGATGACTCTATCAATTACAGGATTTCCTAGATATTTCGGGAATATCTGTGGAAATTCGTGATGATTCTACCAATTACGGGATTTCCTGGATCTTTTGGAATTTCCGAGGTATTTCGGGATGATTCTCCCAATTACGGGATTTCCTGGATATTACGCGAATTTCTGTGGAAATTCAGAATGAATCTACTAATTACGGAATTTCCTGTATATTTCGGGAATTTCTGAAATAATTCAGAAAGAATCCACTAATTACGGGATTTCCTGGATATTTCGGGAATATCTGAGGAAATTAGTGATGACTCTACCAATTACGGGATTTCCTGGATCTTTCGGGAATTTCTGGGGAAATTCGGGATAACATTAATAATAACGCAATTTCCTGGATATTTCGGGAATTTCTGAGGTATTTCTGGATATCTCTACTAAATAAGGGATTTCCTGGATATTTTGGGAATTTCTGAAATATTTCAGAAAGACTCCACTATTTATGGTATTTCCTGGATATTTCGGGAATATCTGAGGAAATTCGGGATGAATCTATCAATTACGGGATTTCCTGGATCTTTTGGGAATTCCGAGGTATTTCGGGATGATTCTACCAATTACGGGATTTCCTTGATATTATGCGAATTTCTGTGGAAATTCGGAATGAATCTACTAAATACGGAATTTCCTGTATATTTCGGGACTTTCTGAAATATTTCAGAAAGACTCTACTAATTACGGGATTTCCTGGATATTTCGGGAATATCTGAGGAAATTCTGGATAACTTTACAAATTAAGGGATTTCCTGGATATTTCGAGAATATCTGAGGTATTTCGAAATGTCTCCACTAATTATGGTATTTCCTGGATATTTCGGGAATATCTGCGGAAATTCGTGATGATTCTACCAATTACGAGATTTCCAGGATCTTTCGGGATTTGCTGCGGTATTTCTGGATACTCTACTAATTACGGGATTTCCAGGATATTTCGGGAATTTCTTAGATATTGTGGAATGACGCTACTAATTACGGGATTACCAGGATATTTCGGGAATTTATTAGATATTTTGGAATGACGCTACTAATTACGGGATTTTTTGGATATTTCGGGAATATCTGCGGAAATTCGTGATGATTCTACCAATTACGAGATTTCCAGGGTCTTTCGGGATTTGCTGAGGTATTTCGGGATGATGCTACTAATTACGGAATTTCCTGGATATTTCGGGAATTTCTGAAATATTTCAGAAAGACTCCACTAATTACGGAATTTCCTGGATATTTCGCGAATTTCTGAGGTATTTCTGGATCACTCTACTAATTACGGGATTTCCAGGATATTTCGGAAGTTTCTGAGTAAATTCGGGATAACACCAATAATAACGGGATTTTCTGGAAATTTCGGGAATTTCTGAAAAAATTCGGGATGACTAATAATTACGGAATTTCCTGGATCTTTCGGGAATTTCTGAGGTATTTCTGGATAACTCTACTAAATAAGGTATTTCCTGGATATTTCGGAAATTTTGAAAATATTTCAGAAAGACTCCACTAATTATGGTATTTCCTGAATATTTCGGGAATTTTTGAAATATTACAGAAAGACTCCACTAATTATGGTATTTCCTGGATATTTCGGGAATATCTGAGGAAATTCGGGATGAATCTACCAATTACGGGATTTCCTGGATCTTTGGGAATTCCGAGGTATTTCGGGATGATTCTACCTATTACGGGATTTCCTGGATATTACGCGGATTTCTGTGGAAATTCGGGATGAATCTACTAATTACGGGATTTCCTGTATACTTTGGGAATTACTGAAATATTTCTGAGAGACTCAACTAATTACGGGATTCCCTGGATATTTCGGGAATTTCTGAGGAAATTCGTGATGATTCTACCAATTACGAGATTTCCAGGATCTTTCGGGATTTGCTGAGGTATTTCGGGATGATGCTACTAATTACGGAATTTCCTGGATATTTCGGGAATTTCTGAAATATTTCAGAAAGACTCCACTAATTACGGAATTTCCTGGATATTTCGCGAATTTCTGAGGTATTTCTGGATCACTCTACTAATTACGGGATTTCCAGGATATTTCGGAAATTTCTGAGTAAATTCGGGATAACACCAATAATAACGGGATTTTCTGGAAATTTCGGGAATTTCTGAAAAAATTCGGGATGACTAATAATTACGTAATTTCCTGGATCTTTCGGGAATTTCTGAGGTATTTCTGGATAACTCTACTAAATAAGGTATTTCCTGGATATTTCGGAAATTTTGGAAATATTTCAGAAAGACTCCACTAATTATGGTATTTCCTGAATATTTCGGGAATTTTTGAAATATTACAGAAAGACTCCACTAATTATGGTATTTCCTGGATATTTCGGGAATATCTGAGGAAATTCGGGATGAATCTACCAATTACGGGATTTCCTGGATCTTTGGGAATTCCGAGGTATTTCGGGATGATTCTACCTATTACGGGATTTCCTGGATATTACGCGGATTTCTGTGGAAATTCGGGATGAATCTACTAATTACGGGATTTCCTGTATACTTTGGGAATTACTGAAATATTTCTGAGAGACTCAACTAATTACGGGATTCCCTGGATATTTCGGGAATTTCTGAGGAATTTCTGGATAACCCTACAAATTAAGGGATTTCCTGGATATTTCGGGAATTTCTGAGATATTTCGAAATGTCTCCACTAATTGTGGTATTTCCTGGATATTTCGGAAATTTCTGATTTATTTCAGGATGACGCTACTAATTACGGGATTTCCTGGATATTTCGGGAATTTCTGAGGTATTTCTGGATAACTCTACAAATTAAGCGATTTCCTGAATATTTCGGGAATTTCTGAAATATTTCAGAAAGACTCCACTAATTACGGGATTTTCTGGATATTTCGGGAATATCTGAGGATTGTCGTGATGATTTTACCAATTACGAGATTTCCTGGATCTTTCGGTAATTGCTGAAGTATTTAAAAAAAAACTCCACTAATTATGGTATTTCCTGGATATTTCGAGAATTTCTGTGGTATTTTTGGATAACTCTACTGATTACGGGATTTCCAGGATATTCCGGGAATTGCTGAAATATTTCTGAAAGACTCCACTAACTACGGGATTTTCTGGATCTTTCGGTAATTGCTGAGTTATTTAAAAAAAATCTCCACTAATTATGGTATTTCCTGGATATTTCGAGAATTTCTGTGGTATTTTTGGATAACGTTACTAATTACGGGATTTCCTGGATATTTCGGAAATTTCTGAGTAAATTCGCACTAACACCAATAATAACGGGTTTTCTGGAAATTTCGGGACTTTCTGAAAAAATTCGGGATGACTAATAATTACGGAATTTCCTGGATCTTTCGGGAATTTCTCAGGTACTTCTGGATAACTCTACTAAATAAGGTATTTCCTGTATATTTCGGGAATTTCTGAAATATTTTAGAAAGACTCCACTAATTATGATATTTTCTGGATATTTCGGGAATATCTAAGGAAATTTGGGATGAATCTACCAATTACAGGATTTCCTGGATCTTTCGGGAATTGCTGAGGTATTTCTGGATCACTCTACTAATTACGGGATTTCCAGGATATTTCGGAAATTTCTGAGTTAATTCGGGATAACACCAATAATAACGGGATTTTCTGGAAATTTCGGGAATTTCTGAAAAAATTCGGGATGACTAATAATTACGGAATTTCCTGGATCTTTCGGGAATTTCTGAGGTATTTCTGGATAACTCTACTAAATAAGGTATTTCCTGGATATTTCGGGAATTTTTGAAATATTTCAGAAAGACTCCACTAATTATGATATTTCCTGGATATTTCGGGAATATCTAAGGAAATTCGGGATGAATCTACCAATTACGGGATTTCCTGGATATTTCGGGAATATCTGAGGAATTTCGTGATGATTCTACCAATTACGGGATTTCCTGGATATTTCGGTAATTGCTGAGGTATTTAAAAAAAAACTCCACTAATTATGGTATTTCCTGGATACTTCGGGAATTTCTGTGGTATTTTTGGATCACTCTACAAATTAAGGGATTTCCTGGATATTTCGGGAATTTCTGAGGTATTTCTGGATAACTCTACTAATTACGGGATTTCCAGGATAGTTCGGGAATTTTTGAGATATTGTGGAATGACGCTACTAATTACGGGATTTCCTGGATATTACGGGCATTTCTGAGGAATTTCTGGATAACTCTACAAATTAAGGGATTTCCTGGATATTTCGGGAATTTCTGAGGTATTTCGAAATGTCTCCACTAATTGTGGTATTTCCTGGATATTTCGGAAATTTCTGATTTATTTCGAGATGACGCTACAAATTACGGGATTTCCTGGATATTTCGGGAATTTCTGAGGTATTTCTGGATGACTCTACAAATTAAGGGATTTCCTGGATATTTCGGGAATTGCTGAAATATTCCAGAAAGACGTCACTAATTACGGGATTTTCTGGATATTTCGGTAATATCTGAGGAAATTCGTGATAACTCTACCAATTACGGGATTACCTGGATCTTTCGGGAATTTCCGAGGAAATTCGGGATAACACCAATAATAAAGGAATTTCCTGGATATTTCGGGAATTTCCGAGGTATTTCTGGATAAATCTACTAAATAAGGGATTTCCAGGATATTTCGGGAATTGCTGCGGTATTTCTGGATAACTCTACTAATTACGGGATTTCCAGGATATTTCGGGAATTTCTTAGATATTGTGGAATGACGCTACTAATTACGGGATTACCAGGATATTTCGGGAATTAATGAGATATTTTGGAATGACGCTACTAATTAAGGGATTTCCTTGTTATTTTGGGAATATCTGAGGAAATTCGGGATGAATCTACCAATTACGGGATTTTCTGAATCTTTTGTGAATTCCGAGGTACTTCGGGATGATTCTACCAATTACGGGATTTAATATCAGTTGAATAGAATTTATCGATCTTCCCAAGTCAGAGGTGAAGGTAAAAAAGGAAATTTTAATACATTTTTCTTTTTTCGTAACGTTTCGGTAGACAATGCTACCCTCTTCAGACTGTATAAAATTTATTAATTTCGATTAGTACATCTCAGAATATATATAATGTAAAAAGGGAACGTAAATGAAAAAATTAAAAAATATACCTTCTAATATAAATATCGTACAATGTTTACAATATTATTTCGCCGCAAGTCGATTTAAATTTTCGCTTCTTTTTCCTCATTCTAAACACGAGGAAACGTCAAACAGATGTATACACGACGAAAATTTCTGCTGTATATGAAACAATACTAGATTCGCGCTTTCTTATATAGGTATAATTAGTAAGTTTGTGTTTATATTTTTTCTATTTATGACGCATGATCAAGGTTGTGTACAATACGTTTGATTTCAGATAAATTTAAATTTAAAGGCTTTTCATTCTATATATAATTTGCGAATACTGTTTATTTAATTTAATTGAGTCTTCTTGTTTGTTTATTGAATGTTTTTGTAAATTTATGTGTACCATTTCAGATGCAATTCTTTTTCCGTAATTCGGTTCTTTATCTAAAATCTTAAAATTTTGCCAATCAAAATCGTGTTGATTATTTTGTACGTGTTGAAAGATCATAGAATTTTTGTTAGTTTTATGTTCATTTATTCGGGTAATTATTTGTCTTTTTGTTTGTCCTACATACGAAGCATCACAATTGTTGCAATTTAATTTATATACTATGTTATTTTGAGTTTTTCTATCAGTTTTATCTTTTCCTTTAATTATGATATTACTTAATTTGTTTTCAATAATTGGAATTGTTTTTATTCCGTGTTTTTTAAATTCTGATGATACTTTTTCATAAAAACCATTTAAGTAAGGTAGTGTTATTGTTGTTTTGTGGTTATTGTTTTCATTTCTATAGTGGTTAGTTGTCTGTTGATTTAACACTGCAAGTCGTTTTTTAACGTATCTATTTATAAATTTTTTTGGATAGCTATTTTTTATTAAATACTCTTTATTTTATTGATGTTTTGTTTGTGGTAATTTTTATCAGAAAGTTTAGTCACTAAGACAAAACTTAGTTGAAAATATAGATACATTTAAAAAATAAAACCAAACATATACCGATCAAAAATACCATTTTACTACAAAAACATAAAGAAACGCAAGATTTTATAAAAAAACACAAAGATATTATTATAACTTACGCCGACAAAGGAAACACTACCGTTGTTATGAATAAGAAAGAATATATTGACAAAATGGAATTATTACTATCAGATAACAATTCATACCAAACTATACAAAAAAATCCATTAAAATCTCTACAAAAATGCTCTTATAATTTTCTCAAAAAATGGAATGATAACGGATTCTTAGATAAAAAATACAATTCTACTCGTTTAACACAAACTAACACTTCACTGCCAAAATGTTACGGTTTGCCAAAAATACATAAAGAAAATGTACCTTTGAGACCAATAGTATCTACAATAGGATCACCAACTGAATTTTTATCCAAGCAGTTATATAAAATCCTTTCTAACTGCATATCGAAACCGAAATCATATATAAAAAATAGCATTGAATTTATACATAAAATTAAAGACATAAATATACCGAGCGAATATTCTCTTGTTAGCCTAGACGCTCAATCTTTGTTTACAAACATAAGTTGTTCATTAATAAGAAAAAGCATAGAAAGAAGGTGTAGTCAAATTATACAAAAGACAGAAATACCAATAAGAGAAATAATAAATGCATCTGACTACCTAATTAACAATACTTATTTCAATTTAACAATAAATACTTTAAACAAACAGATGGCACACCTATGGGCGCAGCAACATCAGGTTTATTCGCTGATATAGTTATGGAAGATCTCGAGACTGAATGTTTAAACAAATTAAGTTTTAAACCCATTTTTTATTATAGATATGTAGACGACATAATAACCTGCATTCCTACAGATAAAATTAATGAAATGTTACACATTTTCAACTCCTACGACCCAAAACTAAAATTTACCTATGAAATTGAACAGAACAATAAAATCAGCTTTTTAGATACATTACTAATAAAAAACGACAATAAAATTATAACAAACTGGTATACAAAACCCACTTTCTCGGCACGGTTTTTAAATTTCAACTCAGCTCATCCAATTTCACAAAAGATTGCGATGGTTTACAACTTAGTAGATAGAGCAACTAAACTTTCTGATAAAAATTACCACAAACAAAACATCAATAAAATAAAAGAGTATTTAATAAAAATAGCTATCCAAAAAAATTTATAAATAGATACGTTAAAAAACGACTTGCAGTGTTAAATCAACAGACAACTAACCACTATAGAAATGAAAACAATAACCACAAAACAACAATAACACTACCTTACTTAAATGGTTTTTATGAAAAAGTATCATCAGAATTTAAAAAACACGGAATAAAAACAATTCCAATTATTGAAAACAAATTAAGTAATATCATAATTAAAGGAAAAGATAAAACTGATAGAAAAACTCAAAATAACATAGTATATAAATTAAATTGCAACAATTGTGATGCTTCGTATGTAGGACAAACAAAAAGACAAATAATTACCCGAATAAATGAACATAAAACTAACAAAAATTCTATGATCTTTCAACACGTACAAAATAATCAACACGATTTTGATTGGCAAAATTTTAAGATTTTAGATAAAGAACCGAATTACGGAAAAAGAATTGCATCTGAAATGGTACACATAAATTTACAAAAACATTCAATAAACAAACAAGAAGACTCAATTAAATTAAATAAACAGTATTCGCAAATTATATATAGAATGAAAAGCCTTTAAATTTAAATTTATCTGAAATCAAACGTATTGTACACAACCTTGATCATGCGTCATAAATAGAAAAAATATAAACACAAACTTACTAATTATACCTATATAAGAAAGCGCGAATCTAGTATTGTTTCATATACAGCAGAAATTTTCGTCGTGTATACATCTGTTTGACGTTTCCTCGTGTTTAGAATGAGGAAAAAGAAGCGAAAATTTAAATCGACTTGCGGCGAAATAATATTGTAAACATTGTACGATATTATATTAGAAGGTATATTTTTTAATTTTTTCATTTACGTTCCCTTTTACATTATATATATTCTGAGATGTACTAATCGAAATTAATAAATTTTATACAGTCTGAAGAGGGTAGCATTGTCTACCGAAACGTTACGAAAAAGAAAAATGTATTAAAATTTCCTTTTTTACCTTCACCTCTGACTTGGGAAGATCGATAAATTCTATTCAACTGATATTAAAAAATACCAAGTGATAAAATCAAAATTTCAACATGAATTACGGGATTTCCTGGATATTACGCGAATTTCTGTGGAAATTCGGGATGAATTTACTAATTACGGGATTTCCTGGATATTTCGGGAATTTCTGAGGAAAATCGTGATGACGCTACCAATTACGGGAATTTCTGGATATTTCGGGAATTTCTCAAATATTTCAGAAAGACTCCACTAATTACGGGATTTTTTGGATATTTCGGGAATATCTGAGGAAACTCGTGATGATTCTACCAATTACGAGATTTCCAGGATCTTTCGGGAATTGCTGAGGTATTTCGGGATGATGCTCCTAATTACGGAATTTCCTGGATATTTCGGGAATTTCTGAGGTATTTCTGGATCACTCTACTAATTACGGGATTTCCAGGATATTTCGGAAATTTCTGAATAAATTCGGGATAACACCAATAATAACGGGATTTTCTGGAAATTTCGGGAATTTCTGAAAAAATTCGGGATGACTAATAATTACGGAATTTCCTGGATCTTTCGGGAATTTCTGAGGTATTTCTGGATAACTCTACTAAATAAGGTATTTCCTGGATATTTCGGGAATTTTTGAAATATTTCAGAAAGACTCCACTAATTATGGTATTTCCTGGATATTTCGGGAATATCTAAGGAAATTCGGGATGAATCTACCAATTACGGGATTTCCTGATCTTTTGGGAATCCGAGGTATTTCGGGATGATGCTTCCTATTACGGGATTTCCTGGATATTACGCGGATTTCTGTGGAAATTCGGGATGAATCTACTAATTACGGGATTTCCTGTATATTATGGGAATTACTGAAATATTTCTGAGAGACTCAACTAATTACGGGATTTCCTGGATATTTCGGGAATTTCTGAGGAATTTCTGGATGACCCTTCAAATTAAGGGATTTCCTGGATATTTCGGGAATTTCTGAGGTATTTCGAAATGTCTCCACTAATTGTGGTATTTCCTGGATATTCCGGAAATTTCTGATTTATTTCAGGATTACGCTACTAATTACGGGATTTCCTGGATATTTCGGGAATTTCTGAGGTATTTCTGGATAACTCTACAAATTAAGGGATTTCCTGAATATTTCGGAAATTTCTGAAATATATCTGAAAGACTCCACTAATTACGGGATTTTCTGGATATTTCGGGAATATCTGAGGAATGTCGTGACGATTTTACCCATTACGAGATTACCTGGATCTTTCGGTAATTGCTGAGTTATTTAAAAAAAAACTCCACTAATTATGGTATTTCCTGGATATTTCGAGAATTTCTGTGGTAATTTGGATAACTCTACTAATTACGGGATTTCCTGGATATTTCGAGCATTTCTGAGGTATACCAATTACGGGATTTCCTGAATATTTCGGAAATTTCTGAAATATTTCAGAAAGACTTCACTAATTACGGGATTTTTTGGATATTTCGGGAATATCTGAGGAAACTCGTGATGATTCTACCAATTACGAGATTTCCAGGATCTTTCGGGAATTGCTGAGGTATTTCGGGATGATGCTCCTAATTACGGAATTTCCTGGATATTTCGGGAATTTCTGAAATATTTCAGAAAGAGTCCACTAATTACGGAATTTCCTGGATATTTCGGGAATTTTTGAGGTATTTCTGGATCACTCTACTATTTACGGATTTCCAGGATATTTCGGAAATTTCTGAGTAAATTCGGGATAACACCAATAATAACGGATTTTCTGGAAATTTCGGGAATTTCTGAAAAAGAGAATGACTAATAATTACGGAATTTCCTGGATCTTTCGGGAATTTCTGAGTATTTCTGGATAACTCTACTAAATAAGGTATTTCCTGGATATTTCGGGAATTTTTGAAGTATTTCAGAAAGACTCCACTAATTATGGTATTTCTTGGATATTTCGGGAATATCTAAGGAAATTCGGGATGAATCTACCAATTGCGGGATTTCCTGGATCTTTTGGGAATTCCGAGGTATTTCGGGATGATTCTACCTATTACGGGATTTCCTGGATATTTCGGGAATTTCTGAGGAATTTCTGGATAGCCCTTAAAATTAAGGGATTTCCTGGATATTTCGGGAATTTCTGAGGTATTTCGAAATGTCTCCACTAATTGTGGTATTTCCTGGATATTTCGGAAATTTCTGATTTATTTCAGGATTACGCTACTAATTACGGGATTTCCTGGATATTTCGGGAATTTCTGAGGTATTTCTGGATAACTCTACAAATTAAGGGATTTCCTGAATATTTCGGAAATTTCTGAAATATTTCAGAAAGACTCCACTAATTACGGGATTTTCTGGATATTTCGGGAATATCTGAGGAATGTCGTGATGATTTTACCAATTACGAGATTTCCTGGATCTTTCGGTAATTGCTGAGTATTTAAAAAAAACTCCACTAATTATGATATTTTCTGGATATTTCGAGAATTTCTGTGGTATTTTTGGATAACTCTACTAATTACGGGATTTCCAGGATATTTCGGGAATTTCTGAAATATTTCTGAAAGACTCCACTAATTACGGGATTTTCTGGATATTTCGGTAATATCTGAGGAATGTCGTGACGATTTTACCCATTACGAGATTACCTGGATCTTTCGGTAATTGCTGAGTTATTTAAAAAAAAACTCCACTAATTATGGTATTTCCTGGATATTTCGAGAATTTCTGTGGTATTTTTGGATAACTCTACTAATTACGGGATTTCCTGGATATTTCGAGAATATCTGAGGTATACCAATTACGGGATTTCCTGGATATTACGCGAATTTCTGTGGAAATTCGGGATGAATTTACTAATTACGGATTTCCTGGATATTTCGGGAATTTCTGAGGAAAATAGTGATGACTCTACCAAATACGGGATTACCTGGATCTTTCGGGAAATCCTGAGGTATTTGGATATGACGCTACCAATTACGGGAATTTCTGGATATTTCGGGAATTTCTGAAATATTTCAGAAAGACTCCACTAATTACGGGATTTTCTGGATATTTCGGGAATATCTGAGGAATTTCGTGACAATTCTACCAATTACGGGATTTCCTGGATGCTTCTGTAATTGCTGAGGTATTTAAAAAAAAACTCCACTAATTATGGTATTTCCTCGATATTTCGGGAATTTCTGTGGTATTTTTGTATAACTCTACAAATTAAGGGATTTCCTGGATATTTCGGGAATTTATGAGGAATTTCTGGATAACTCTACTATTTACGGGATTTCCAGGATATTTCGGGATTTTCTGAGATATTGTGGAATGACGCTACTAATTACGGGATTTCCAGGATATTTCGGGAATTTCTGAGGTATTTCTGGATAACTCTACTAAATAAGGGATTTCCTGGATATTTCGGGAATTTATCAAATATTTCAGAAAGACTCCACTAATTACGGGATTTTTTGGATATTTCGGGAATATCTGAGGAAATTCGTGATGATTCTATTTCAGGATGATTCTACCTATTACGAGATTTCCTGGATATTACGCGGATTTCTGTGGAAATTCGGGATGAATCTACTAATTACGGGATTTCCTGTATATTTTGGGAATTACTGAAATATTTCTGAGAGACTCAACTAATTACGGGATTTCCTGGATATTTCGGGAATTTCTGAGGTATTTCGAAATGTCTCCACTAATTGTGGTATTTCCTGGATATTTCGGAAATTTCTGATTTATTTCAGGATGGCGCTACTAATTACGGGATTTCCTGGATATTTCGGGAATTTCTGAGGAATTTCTGGATAACCCTACAAATTAGGGATTTCCTGGATATTTCGGGAATTTCTGAGGTATTTCGGAATGTCTCCACTAATTGTGGTATTTCCTGGATATTTCGGAAATTTCTGATTATTCAGGATGACGCTACTAATTACGGGATTTCCTGGACATTTCGGGAATTTCTGAGGTATTTCTGGATGACTCTACAAATTAAGGGATTTCCTGAATATTTCGGGAATTTCTGAAATATTTCAGAAAGACTCCACTAATCACGGGATTTTCTGGATATTGCGGGAATATCTGAGGAATGTCGTGATGATTTTACCAATTACGAGATTTCCTGGATCTTCGGTAATTGCTGAGGTATTTAAAAAAAAACTCCACCTAATTATGGTATTTCCTGATACTATACTCGGGAATTTCTGTGGTATTTTGGATCACTCTACAAATTAAGGGATTTCCTGGATATTTCGGGAATTTCTGAGGTATTTCTGGATAACTCTACTATTTACGGGATTTCCAGGATAGTTCAGGAATTTCTAAGATATTGTGGAATGACGCTACTAATTACGGGATTTCCTGGATATTACGGGAATTTCTGAGGAATTTCTGGGTAACTCTACAAATTAAGGGATTTCCTGGATATTTCGGGAATTTCTGAGGTATTTCGAAATGTCTCCACTAATTGTGGTATTTCCTGGATATTTCGGAAATTTCTGATTTATTTCGAAATGACGCTACAAATTACGGGATTTCCTGGATATCTCGGTAATATCTGAGGAAATTCGTGATAACTCTACCAATTACGGGATTTCCTGGATCTTTCGGGAATTTCCGAGGAAATTCGGGATAACACCAATAATAACGGAATTTCCTGGATATTTCGGGAATTTCCGAGGTATTTCTGGATAAATCTACTAAATAAGGGATTTCCTTGATATTTCGGGAATTTCTGAAATATTTCAGAAAGACTCCACTATTTATGGTATTTCCTGAATATTTCGGGAATATCTGAGGAAATTCGGGATGAATCTACCAATTACGGGATTTCCTGGATCTTATGGGAATTCCGAGGTATTTCGGGATGATTCTACCAATTACGGGATTTCCTTGATATTATGCGAATTTCTGTGGAAATTCGGAATGAATCTACTAAATACGGAATTTCCTGTATATTTCGGGACTTTCTGAAATATTTCAGAAAGACTCTACTAATTACGGGATTTCCTGGATATTTCGGGAATATCTGAGGAAATTCTGGATAACTTTACAAATTAAGGGATTTCCTGGATATTCGAGAATATCTGAGGTGTTTCGAAAGTCTCCACTAATTATGGTATTTCCTGGATATTTCAGGAATTTCTGTGGTATTTTTGGAAAACTCTACAAAATAAGGGATTTCCAGGATATTTCGGAAATTGCTGCGGTATTTCTGGATAACTCTACTAATTACGGGATTTCCAGGATATTTCGGGAATTTCTTAGATATTGTGGAATGGCGCTACTAATTACGGAATTTCGGGAATTTATGAGATATTTTGGAATGACGCTACTAATTAAGGATTTCCTTGATATTTCGGGAATATCTGAGAGATTCGGGATGATTCTACCAATTACGAGATTTCCAGGAACTTTCGGGATTTGCTGAGGTATTTCGGGATGAGCTACAATTACGGAATTTCCTGGATATTTCGGGAAATTCTGCAATATTTCAGAAAGAGTCCACTAATTACGGAATTTCCTGGATATTTCGCGAATTTCTGAGGTATTTCTGGATCACTCTACTAATTACGGGATTTCCAGGATATTTCGGAAATTTCTGAGTAAATTCGGGATAACACCAATAATAACGGGATTTTCTGGAAATTTCGGAATTTCTGAAAAAATTCGGGATGACTAATAATTACGGAATATCCTGGATCTTTCGGGAATTTCTGAGGTATTTCTGGATAACTCTAAACTAATAAGGTATTTCCTGGATATTTCGGGAATTTTTGAAATATTTCAGAAAGACTCCACTAATAATGGTATTTCCTGAATATTTCGGGAATTTTTGAAATATTACAGAAAGACTCCACTAATTATGGTATTTCCTGGATATTTCGGGAATATCTGAGGAAATTCGGGATGAATCTACCAATTACGGGATTTCCTGGATCTTTGGGAATTCCGAGGTATTTCGGGATGATTCTACCTATTACGGGATTTCCTGGATATTACGCGGATTTCTGTGGAAATTCGGGATGAATCTACTAATTACGGGATTTCCTGTATATTTTGGGAATTACTGAAATATTTCTGAGAGACTCAACTAATTATGGGATTTCCTGGATATTTCGGGAATTTCTGAGGAATTTCTGGATAACCCTACAAATTAAGGGATTTCCTGGATATTTCGGGAATTTCTGAGATATTTCGAAATGTCTCCACTAATTGTGGTATTTCCTGGATATTTCGGAAATTTCTGATTTATTTCAGGATGACGCTACTAATTACGGGATTTCCTGGATATTTCGGGAATTTCTGAGGTATTTCTGGATAACTCTACAAATTAAGGGATTTCCTGAATATTTCGGGAATTTCTGAAATATTTCAGAAAGACTCCACTAATTACGGGATATTCTGGATATTTCGGGAATATCTGAGGATTGTCGTGATGATTTTACCAATTACGAGATTTCCTGGATCTTTCGGTAATTGCTGAAGTATTTCAAAAAAAACTCCACTAATTATGGTATTTCCTGGATATTTCGAGAATTTCTGTGGTATTTTTGGATAACTCTACTGATTACGGGATTTTCAGGATATTCCGGGAATTTCTGAAATATTTCTGAAAGACTCCACTAACTACGGGATTTTCTGGATCTTTCGGTAATTGCTGAGTTATTTAAAAAAAATCTCCACTAATTATGGTATTTCCTGGATATTTCGAGAATTTCTGTGGTATTTTTGGATAACACTACTAATTACGGGATTTCCTGGATATTTCGGAAATTTCTGAGTAAATTCGCGCTCACACCAATAATAACGGGTTTTCTGGAAATTTCGGGACTTTCTGAAAAAATTCGGGATGACTAATAATTACGGAATTTCCTGGATCTTTCGGGAATTTCTCAGGTATTTCTGGATAACTCTACTAAATAAGGTATTTCCTGTATATTTCGGGAATTTCTGAAATATTTTAGAAAGACTCCACTAATTACGGGATTTCCTGGATATTTCGGGAATTTCTGAGGAATTACTGGATAACTTTACAAATTAAGGAATTTCCTGGATACTTCGGGAATTTCTGGAAAAATTCGGGATGACTACTAATTACGGGATTTCTTGGATATTTCGGGAATATCTGAGGAAATTCGGGATGAATCTACCAATTACAGGATTTCCTGGATCTTTCGGGAATTGCTGAGGTATTTCTGGATCACTCTACTAATTACGGGATTTCCAGGATATTTCGGAAATTTCTGAGTTAATTCGGGATAACACCAATAATAACGGGATTTTCTGGAAATATCGGGTATTCTGAAAAAATTCGGGATGACTAATAATGACGGAATTTCCTGGATCTTTCGGAATTTCTGAGGTATTTCTGGATAACTCTACTAATAAGGTATTTCCTGGTATTTCGGGAATTTTTGAAATATTTCAGAAGAAGACTCCACTAATTATGATATTTCCTGGATATTTCGGAATATCTAAGGAAATTCGGGATGAATCTACCAATTACGGGATTTCCTGGATCTTTTGGGAATTCCGAGGTATTTCGGGATGATTCTACCTATTACGGGATTTCCGGGATATTACGCGGATTTCTGTGGAAATTCGGGATAATCTACTAATTACGGATTTCCTGTATATTTTGGGAATTACTGAATATTTAGGAGAGACTCCACTAATTACCGGATTTCCGGATATTTCGGGAATATCTGAGGAATTTCGTCATGATTCTACCAATTACGGATTTCCTGGATATTTCGGTAATTGCTGAGGTATTTAAAAAAAAACTCCACTAATTATGGTATTTCCTGGATACTTCGGGAATTCTGTGGTATTTTTGGATCACTCTACAAATTAAGGGATTTCCTGGATATTCGGGAATTTCTGAGGTATTTCTGGATAACTCTACTAATTACGGGATTTCCAGGATAGTTCGGGAATTTCTGAGATATTGTGGAATGACGCTACTAATTACGGATTTCCTGGATATTACGGGCATTTCTGAGGAATTTCTGGATAACTCTACAAATTAAGGGATTTCCTGGATATTTCGGGAATTTCTGAGGTATTTCGAATGTCTCCACTAATTGTGGTATTTCCTGGATATTTCGGAAATTTCTGAGGTATTTCTGGATGACTCTACAATTAGGGATTTCCTGGATATTTCGGGAATTGCTGAAATATTCCAGAAGACGTCACTAATTACGGGATTTTCTGGATATTTCGGTAATATCTGAGGAAATTCGTGATAACTCTACCAATTACGGGATTACCTGGATCTTTCGGGAATTTCCGAGAAATTCGGGATAACACCAATAATAACGGAATTTCCTGGATATTTCGAATTTCCAGTATTTCTGGATAAATCTACTAATAAGGGATTCCTGGATTTTCGAATATTATCGTGAATCCTTCCTGAAATATTCAGAAAGACTCCTATTTGGTATTTCCTGGATATTTCGGGAATATCTGAGGAAATTCTGGATAACTTTACAAAAGGGATTTCCTGTATATTTCGAGAATATCTGAGGTATTTCGAATGTCTCCACTAATTATGGTATTTCCTGGATATTTCAGGAATTTCTGTGGTATTTTTGGAAAACTCTACAAAATAAGGGATTTCCAGGTATTTCGGGAATTGCTGCGGTATTTCTGGATAACTCTACTAATTACGGGATTTCCAGGATATTTCGGGAATTTCTTAGATATTGTGGAATGACGCTACTAATTAAGGGATTTTCTTGATATTTCGGGAATATCTGAGGAAATTCGGGATGAATCTACCAATTACGGGATTCCTGAATCTTTTGGGAATTCCGAGGTACTTCGGGATGATTCTACCAATTACGGGATTTCCTGGATATTACGCGAATTTCTGTGGAAATTCGGATGAATTTACTAATTACGGGATTTCCTGGATATTTCGGGAATTTCTGAGGAAAATCGTGATGACGCTACCAATTACGGGAATTTCTGGATATTTCGGGAATTCTCAAATATTTCAGAAAGACTCCACTAATTACGGGATTTTTTGCATATTTCGGGAATATCTGAGGAAATTCGTGATGATTCTACCAATTACGAGATTTCCAGGATCTTTCGGGAATTGCTGAGGTATTTCGGGATGATGCTCCTAATTACGGAATTTCCTGGATATTTCGGGAATTTCTGAAATATTTCAGAAAGAGTCCACTAATTACGGAATTTCCTGGATATTTCGGGAATTTCTGAGTATTTCTGGATCACTCTACTAATTACGGATTTCCAGGATATTTCGGAAATTTCTGAGTAAATTCGGGATAACACCAATAATAACGGGATTTTCTGGAAATTTCGGGAATTTCTGAAAAAATTCGGGATGACTAATAATTACGGAATTTCCTGGATCTTTCGGGAATTTCTGAGGTATTTCTGGATAACTCTACTAAATAAGGTATTTCCTGGATATTTCGGGAATTTTTGAAATATTTCAGAAAGACTCCACTAATTATGGTATTTCCTGGATATTTCGGGAATATCTAAGGAAATTCGGATGAATCTACCAATTACGGGATTTCCTGGATCTTTGGGAATTCCGAGGTATTTCGGGATGATTCTACCTATTACGGGATTTCCTGGATATTACGCGGATTTCTGTGGAAATTCGGGATGAATCTACTAATTACGGGATTTCCTGTATATTTTGGGAATTACTGAAATATTTCTGAGAGACTCAACTAATACGGGATTTCCTGGATATTTCGGGAATTTCTGAGGTATTTCGAAATGTCTCCACTAATTGTGGTATTTCCTGGATATTCGGAAATTTCTGATTTATTTCAGGATTACGCTACTAATTACGGGATTTCCTGGATATTTCGGGAATTTCTGAGGTATTTTTGGATAACTCTACAAATTAAGGGATTTCCTGAATATTTCGGAAATTTCTGAAATATTCAGAAAGACTTCACTAATTACGGGATTTTCTGGATATTTCGGGAATATCTGAGGAATGTCGTGATGATTTTACCAATTACGAGATTTCCTGGATCTTTCGGTAATTGCTGAGGTATTTAAAAAAAAACTCCACTAATTATGATATTTTCTGGATATTTCGAGAATTTCTGTGTTATTTTTGGATAACTCTACTAATTACGGGATTTCCAGGATATTTCGGGAATTTCTGAAATATTTCTGAAAGACTCCACTAATTACGGGATTTTCTGGATATTTCGGGAATATCTGAGGAATGTCGTGACGATTTTACCCATTACGAGATTACCTGGATCTTTCGGTAATTGCTGAGTTATTTAAAAAAAAACTCCACTAATTATGGTATTTCCTGGATATTTCGAGAATTTCTGTGGTATTTTTGGATACTCTACTAATTACGGGATTTCCTGGATATTTCGAGAATATCTGAGTATACCAATTACGGGATTTCCTGGATATTACGCGAATTTCTGTGGAAATTCGGGATGAATCTACCAATTACAGGATTTCCTGGATCTTTCGGGAATTGCTGAGGTATTTCTGGATCACTCTACTAATTACGGGATTTCCAGGATATTTCGGAAATTTCTGAGTTAATTCGGGATAACACCATAATAACGGGATTTTCTGGAAATATCGGGTATTTCTGAAAAAATTCGGGATGACTACTAATTACGGGATTTCCAGGATATTTCGGGAATTTCTGAGGTATTTCTGGATAACTCTACTAAATAAGGGATTTCCTGGATATTTCGGGAATTTCTGAAATATTTCAGAAAGACTCCACTATTTATGGTACTTCCTGGATATTTCGGGAATTTCTGAAATATTTCAGAAAGACTCCACTAATTATGGTATTTCCTGGATATTTCGGGAATAACTTAGTAAATTCGGGATGAATCTACATTACGGATTTCCTGGATATTACGCGAATTTCTGTTGACATTCGGGATCTACTAATTACGGATTTCCTGTATATTTCGGGATTTTCTGAAATATTTCAGAGAGACTCCACTAATTACCGGATGTCCGGATATTTCGGGAATATTGAGGAATTTGTGATGATTCTACCAATTACGGGATTTCCTGGATATTCGGTAAGCTGAGGTATTAAAAAAAAACTCACTAATTATGGTATTTCTGGATACTTCGGGAATTTCTGTGGTATTTTTGGATCACTCTACAAATTAAGGGATTTCCTGGATATTTCGGGAATTTCTGAGGTATTTCTGGATAACTCTACTAATTACGGGATTTCCAGTATAGTTCGGGCATTTCTGAGAGATTGGTGACGCTACTAATTACGGGATTTCCTGGATATTACGGGCATTTCTGAGGATTTCTTCTAATATACTCTACAATTAAGGGATTTCCTGGTATTTCGGGAATTTCTGAGGTTATTTCGGGATGATGCTCCTACGGAATTTCCTGGATATTTCGGGAATTTCTGAAATATTTCAGAAGAGTCCACTAATTACGGAATTTCCTGGATATTTCGGGAATTTCTGATGGATTTCTGGATCACTTACTAATTACGGGATTTCCAGGATATTTCGGAAATTTCTGAGTAAATTCGGGATAACACCAATAAAACGGGATTTTCTGGAAATTTCGGGAATTTCTGAAAAAATTCGGGATGACTAATAATTACGGAATTTCCTGGATATTTCGGGAATTTCTGAGGTATTTCGAAATGTCTCCACTAATTGTGGTATTTCCTGGATATTTCGGAAATTTCTGATTTATTTCGAGATGACGCTACAAATTACGGGATTTCCTGGATATTTCGGGAATTTGTGAGGTATTTCTGGATGACTCTACAAATTAAGGGATTTCCTGGATATTTCGGGAATTGCTGAAATATTCCAGAAAGACGGCACTAATTACGGGATTTTCTGGATATTTCGGTAATATCTGAGGAAATTCGTGATAACTCTACCAATTACGGGATTACCTGGATCTTTCGGGAATTTCCGAGGAAATTCGGGATAACACCAATAATAACGGAATTTCCTGGATATTTCGGGAACTTTCCGAGGTATTTCTGGATAAATCTACTAAATAAGGGATTTCCTGGCTATTTCGGGAATTTCTGAAATATTTCAGAAAGACTCCACTATTTATGGTATTTCCTGGATATTTCGGGAATATCTGAGGAAATTCTGGATAACTTTACAAATTAAGGGATTTCCTGTATATTTCGAGAATATCTGGAGGTATTTCGAAATGTCTCCACTAATTATGGTATTTCCTGGATATTTCAGGAATTTCTGTGGTATTTATGGAAAACTCTACAAAATAAGGGATTTCCAGGATATTTCGGGAATTGCTGCGGTATTTCTGGATAACTCTACTAATTACGGGATTTCCAGGATATTTCGGGAATTTCTTAGATATTGTGGAATGACGCTACTAATTACGGGATTACCAGGATATTTCGGGAATTTATGAGATATTTTGGAATGACGCTACTAATTAAGGGATTTCTTGATATTTCGGGAATATCTGAGGAAATTCGGGAGAATCTACCAATTACGGGATTTCCTGAATCTTTTGGGAATTCCGAGGTACTATCGGGATGATTCTACCAATTACGGGATTTCCTGGATATTTCGGGAATTTCTGAGGAAAATCGTGATTGAACGCTACCAATTACGGGAATTTCTGGATATTTCGGGAATTTCTCAAATATTTCAGAAAGACTTCCACTAATTACGGGATTTTTGGAATTTCGGGAATATCTGAGGAAATTCGTGATGATTCTACCAATTACGAGATTTCCAGGATCTTCGGGAATTGCTGAGGTATTTCGGGATGATGCTCCTAATTACGGAATTCCTGGATATTTCGGGAATTTCTGAAATATTTCAGAAAGAGTCCACTAATTACGGAATTTCCTGGATATTTCGGAATTTCTGAGGTATTTCTGGATCACTCTACTAATTACGGGATTTCCAGGATATTTCGGAAATTTCTGAGTAAATCGGGATAACACCAATAATAACGGGATTTTCTGGAAATTTCGGGAATTTCTGAAAAAATTCGCGATGACTAATAATTACGGAATTTCCTGGATCTTCGGGAATTTCTGAGGTATTCTGGACTCTACTAAATAAGGTATTTCCTGGATATTTCGGGAATTTTGAAGTATTTCAGAAACTCCACTAATTTTGGTATTTCTTGGATATTTCGGGAATATCTACGGAAATCGGGATGAATCTACCAATTGCGGGATTTCCTGATCTTTTGGGAATTCCGAGGTATTTCGGGATGATTCTACCTATTACGGGATTTCCTGGATATTTCGGGAATTTCTGAGAATTTCTGGATAGCCCTTAAAATTAAGGGATTTCCTGGATATTTCGGGAATTTCTGAGGTATTTCGAAATGTCTCCACTAATTGTGTATTTCCTGGATATTCGGAAATTTCTGATTTATTTCAGGATTACGCTACTAATTACGGGATTTCCTGGATATTTCGGGAATTCTGAGTATTTCTGGATAACTCTACAAATTAAGGGATTTCCTGAATATTTCGGAAATTTCTGAAATATTTCAGAAAGACTCCACTAATTACGGGATTTTCTGGATATTTCGGGAATATCTGAGGAAAATCGTGATGACGCTACCATTACGGGAATTTCTGGATTTTCGGGAATTTCTCAAATATTTCAGAAAGACTCCACTAATTACGGGATTTTTTGGATATTTCGGGAATATCTGAGGAAATTCGTGATGATTCTACCAATTACGAGATTTCCAGGATCTTTCGGGAATTGCTGAGGTATTTCGGGATGATGCTCCAATTACGGAATTTCCTGGATATTTCGGGAATTTCTGAAATATTTCAGAAAGAGTCCACTAATTACGGAATTTCCTGGATATTTCGGGAATTTCTGAGGTATTTCTGGATCACTCTACTAATTACGGGATTTCCAGGATATTTCGGAAATTTCTGAGTAAATTCGGGATAACACCAATAATAACGGGATTTTCTGGAAATTTCGGGAATTTCTGAAAAAATTCGAGATGACTAATAATTACGGAATTTCCTGGATCTTTCGGGAATTTCTGAGGTATTTCTGGATAACTCTACTAAATAAGGTATTTCCTGGATATTTCGGGAATTTTTGAAGTATTTCAGAAAGACTCCACTAATTATGGTATTTCTTGGATATTTCGGGAATATCTAAGGAAATTCGGGATGAATCTACCAATTGCGGGATTTCCTGGATCTTTTGGGAATTCCGAGGTATTTCGGGATGATTCTACCTATTACGGGATTTCCTGTATTTCGGGAATTTCTGAGGAATTTCTGGATAGCCCTTAAAATTAAGGGATTTCCTGGATATTTCGGGAATTTCTGAGGTATTTCGAAATGTCTCCACTAATTGTGGTATTTCCTGGATATTCGGAAATTTCTGATTTATTTCAGGATTACGCTACTAATTACGGGATTCCTGGATATTTCGGGAATTCTGAGGTATTTCTGGATAACTCTACAAATTAAGGGATTTCCTGAATATTTCGGAAATTTCTGAAATATTTCAGAAAGACTCCACTAATTACGGGATTTTCTGGATATTTCGGGAATATCTGAGAATGTCGTGATGATTTTACCAATTACGAGATTTCCTGGATCTTTCGGTAATTGCTGAGGTATTTAAAAAAAAACTCCACTAATTATGATTTTCTGATATTTCGAGAATTTCTGTGGTATTTTTGGATAACTCTACTAATTACGGGATTTCCAGGATATTTCGGGAATTTCTGAAATATTTCTGAAAGACTCCACTAATTACGGGATTTTCTGGATATTTCGGTAATATCTAGAATGTCGTGACGATTTTACCCATTACGAGATTACCTGGATCTTTCGGTAATTGCTGAGTTATTTAAAAAAAAACTCCACTATTATGGTATTTCCTGGATATTTCGAGAATTTCTGTGGTATTTTTGGATAACTCTACTAATTACGGGATTTCCTGGATATTTCGAGAATATCTGAGGTATACCAATTACGGGATTTCCTGGATATTACGCGAATTTCTGTGGAAATTCGGGATGAATTTACTAATTACGGGATTTCCTGGATATTTCGGGAATTTCTGAGGAAAATAGTGATGACTCTACCAAATACGGGATTACCTGGATCTTTCGGGAAATCCTGAGGTATTTGGATATGACGCTACCAATTACGGGAATTTCTGGATATTTCGGGAATTTCTGAAATATTTCAGAAAGACTCCACTAATTACGGGATTTTCTGGATATTTCGGGAATATCTGAGGAATTTCGTGACAATTCTACCAATTACGGGATTTCCTGGATGCTTCTGTAATTGCTGAGGTATTTAAAAAAAAACTCCACTAATTATGGTATTTCCTCGATATTTCGGGAATTTCTGTGGTATTTTTGTATAACTCTACAAATTAAGGGATTTCCTGGATATTTCGGAATTTATGAGGAATTTCTGGATAACTCTACTATTTACGGGATTTCCAGGATATTTCGGGATTTTCTGAGATATTGTGGAATGACGCTACTAATTACGGGATTTCCAGGATATTTCGGGAATTTCTGAGGTATTTCTGGATAACTCTACTAAATAAGGGATTTCCTGGATATTTCGGGAATTTATCAAATATTTCAGAAAGACTCCACTAATTACGGGATTTTTTGGATATTTCGGGAATATCTGAGGAAATTCGTGATGATTCTATTTCAGGATGATTCTACCTATTACGAGATTTCCTGGATATTACGCGGATTTCTGTGGAAATTCGGGATGAATCTACTAATTACGGGATTTCCTGTATATTTTGGGAATTACTGAAATTTCTGAGAGACTCAACTAATTACGGGATTTCCTGGATATTTCGGGAATTTCTGAGGTATTTCGAAATGTCTCCACTAATTGTGGTATTTCCTGGATATTTCGGAAATTTCTGATTTATTTCAGGATGGCGCTACTAATTACGGGATTTCCTGGATATTTCGGGAATTTCTGAGGAATTTCTGGATAACCCTACAAATTAAGGGATTTCCTGGATATTTCGGGAATTTCTGAGGTATTTCGAAATGTCTCCACTAATTGTGGTATTTCCTGGATATTTCGGAAATTTCTGATTTATTTCAGGATGACGCTACTAATTACGGGATTTCCTGGACATTTCGGGAATTTCTGAGGTATTTCTGGATGACTCTACAAATTAAGGGATTTCCTGAATATTTCGGGAATTTCTGAAATATTTCAGAAAGACTCCACTAATCACGGGATTTTCTGGATATTTCGGGAATATCTGAGGAATGTCGTAATGATTTTACCAATTACGAGATTTCCTGGATCTTTCGGTAATTGCTGAGGTATTTAAAAAAAAACTCCACTAATTATGGTATTTCCTGGATATATCGGGAATTTCTGAGGAATTTCTGGATAACCCTACAAATTAAGGGATTTCCTGGATATTTCGGGAATATCTGAGGAATTTCGTGATGATTCTACCAATTACGGGATTTCCTGGATATTTCGGTAATTGCTGAGGTATTTAAAAAAAAACTCCACTAATTATGGTATTTCCTGGATACTTCGGGAATTTCTGTGGTATTTTTGGATCACTCTACAAATTAAGGGATTTCCTGGATATTTCGGGAATTTCTGAGGTATTTCTGGATAACTCTACTAATTACGGGATTTCCAGGATAGTTCAGGAATTTCTAAGATATTGTGGAATGACGCTACTAATTACGGGATTTCCTGGATATTACGGGAATTTCTGAGGAATTTCTGGGTAACTCTACAAATTAAGGGATTTCCTGGATATTTCGGGAATTTCTGAGGTATTTCGAAATGTCTCCACTAATTGTGGTATTTCCTGGATATTTCGGAAATTTCTGATTTATTTCGAAATGACGCTACAAATTACGGGATTTCCTGGATATCTCGGTAATATCTGAGGAAATTCGTGATAACTCTACCAATTACGGGATTTCCTGGATCTTTCGGGAATTTCCGAGGAAATTCGGGATAACACCAATAATAACGGAATTTCCTGGATATTTCGGGAATTTCCGAGGGATTTCTGGATAAATCTACTAAATAAGGGATTTCCTTGATATTTCGGGAATTTCTGAAATATTTCAGAAAGACTCCACTATTTATGGTATTTCCTGAATATTTCGGGAATATCTGAGGAAATTCGGGATGAATCTACCATTACGGGATTTCCTGGATCTTATGGGAATTCCGAGGTATTTCGGGATGATTCTACCAATTATCGGGATTTCCTTGATATTATGCGAATTTCTGTGGAAATTCGGAATGAATCTACTAAATACGGAATTTCCTGTATATTTCGGGACTTTCTGAATATTTCAGAAAGACTCTACTAATTACGGGATTTCCTGGATATTTCGGGAATATCTGAGGAAATTCTGGATAACTTTACAAATTAAGGGATTTCCTGGATATTTCGAGAATATCTGAGGTGTTTCGAAATGTCTCCACTAATTATGGTATTTCCTGGATATTTCAGGAATTTCTGTGGTATTTTTGGAAAACTCTACAAAATAAGGGATTTCCAGGATATTTCGGAAATTGCTGCGGTATTTCTGGATAACTCTACTAATTACGGGATTTCCAGGATATTTCGGGAATTTCTTAGATATTGTGGAATGGCGCTACTAATTACGGGATATTTCGGGAATTTATGAGATATTTTGGAATGACGCTACTAATTAAGGGATTTCCTTGATATTTCGGGAATATCTGAGGAGATTCGGGATGATTCTACCAATTACGAGATTTCCAGGAACTTTCGGGATTTGCTGAGGTATTTCGGGATGATGCTACTAATTACGGAATTTCCTGGATATTTCGGGAAATTCTGCAATATTTCAGAAAGAGTCCACTATTACGGAATTTCCTGGATATTTCGCGAATTTCTGAGGTATTTCTGGATCACTCTACTAATTACGGGATTTCCAGGATATTTTCGGAAATTTCTGAGTAAATTCGGGATAACACCAATAATACCGGGATTTTCTGGAAATTTCGGGAATTTCTGAAAAAATTCGGGATGACCTAATAATTACGGAATATCCTGGATCTTTCGGGAATTTCTGAGGTATTTCTGGATAACTCTACTAAATAAGGTATTTCCGGATATTTCGGGAATTTTGAAATATTTCAGAAAGATCTCCACTAATAATGGGTATTCCTGAATATTTCGGGAATTTTTGAAATATTACAGAAAGACTCCACTAATTAGGTATTTCCTGGATATTCGGGAATATCTGAGGAAATTCGGGATGATCTACCAATTACGGGATTTCCTGGATCTTTGGGAATTCCGAGGTATTTCGGGATGATTCTACCTATTACGGATTTCTGGATATTACGCGGATTTCTGTGGAATTCGGGATGAATCTACTAATTACGGGATTTCCTGTATATTTTGGGAATTACTGAAATATTTCTGAGAGACTCACTAATTATGGGATTTCCTGGATATTTCGGGGAATTTCTGAGGAATTTCTGGATAACCCGACAAATTAAGGGATTTCCTGGATATTTCGGGAATTTCTGAGATATTTCGAAATGTCTCCACTAATTGTGGTATTTCCTGGATATTTCGGAAATTTCTGATTTATTTCAGGATGACGCTACTAATTACGGGATTTCCCTGGATATTTCGGGAATTTCTGAGGTATTTCTGGATAACTCTACAAATTAAGGGATTTCCTGAATATTTCGGGAATTTCTGAAATATTTCAGAAAGACTCCTACTAATTACGGGATATTCTGGATATTTCGGGAATATCTGAGGATTGTCGTGATGATTTTACCAATTACGAGATTTCCTGGATCTTTCGGTAATTGCTGAAGTATTTCAAAAAAAACTCCACTAATTATGGTATTTCCTGGATATTTCGAGAATTTCTGTGGTATTTTGGATAACTCACTGATTACGGGATTTCAGGATATTCCGGGAATTTCTGAAATATTTCTGAAAGACTCCACTTAACTACGGGATTTTCTGGATCTTTCGGTAATTGCTGAGTTATTTAAAAAAAATCTCCACTAATTATGGTATTTCCTGGATATTTCGAGAATTTCTGTGTATTTTTGGATAACACTACTAATTACGGGATTTCCTGGATATTTCGGAAATTTCTGAGTAAATTCGCGCTCACACCAATAATAACGGGTTTTCTGGAAATTTCGGGACTTTCTGAAAAAATTCGGGATGACTAATAATTACGGAATTTCCTGGATCTTTCGGGAATTTCTCAGGTATTTCTGGATAACTCTACTAAATAAGGTATTCCTGTATATTTCGGGAATTTCTGAAATATTTTAGAAAGACTCCACTAATTACGGGATTCCTGGATATTCGGGAATTTCTGAGGAATTACTGGATAACTTTACAAATTAAGGAATTTCCTGGATATTTCGGGAATTTCTGGAAAAATTCGGGATGACTACTAATTACGGGATTTCTTGGATATTTCGGGAATATCTGAGGAAATTCGGGATGAATCTACCAATTACAGGATTTCCTGGATCTTTCGGGAATTGCTGAGGTATTTCTGGATCACTCTACTAATTACGGGATTTCCAGGATATTTCGGAAATTTCTGAGTTAATTCGGGATAACACCAATAATAACGGGATTTTCTGGAAATATCGGGTATTTCTGAAAAAATTCGGGATGACTAATAATGACGGAATTTCCTGGATCTTTCGGGAATTTCTGAGGTATTTCTGGATAACTCTACTAAATAAGGTATTTCCTGGATATTTCGGGAATTTTTGAAATATTTCAGAAAGACTCCACTAATTATGATATTTCCTGGATATTTCGGGAATATCTAAGGAAATTCGGGATGAATCTACCAATTACGGGGATTTCCTGGATCTTTTGGGAATTCCGAGGTATTTCGGGATGATTCTACCTATTACGGGATTTCCGGGATATTACGCGGATTTCTGTGGAAATTCGGGATAAATCTACTAATTACGGGATTTCCTGTATATTTTGGGAATTACTGAAATATTTAGGAGAGACTCCACTAATTACCGGATTTCCGGATATTTCGGGAATATCTGAGGAATTTCGTCATGATTCTACCAATTACGGGATTTCCTGGATAGTTCGGTAATTGCTGAGGTATTTAAAAAAAAAACTCCACTAATTATGGTATTTCCTGGATACTTCGGGAATTTCTGTGGTATTTTGGATCACTCTACAAATTAAGGGATTTCCTGGATATTTCGGGAATTTCTGAGGTATTTCTGGATAACTCTACTAATTACGGGATTTCCAGGATAGTTCGGGAATTTCTGAGATATTGTGGAATGACGCTACTAATTACGGGATTTCCTGGATATTACGGGCATTTCTGAGGAATTTCTGGATAACTCTACAAATTAAGGGATTTCCTGGATATTTCGGGAATTTCTGAGGTATTTCGAAATGTCTCCACTAATTGTGGTATTTCCTGGATATTTCGGAAATTTCTGAGGTATTTCTGGATGACTCTACAAATTAAGGGATTTCCTGGATATTTCGGGAATTGCTGAAATATTCCAGAAAGACGTCACTAATTACGGGATTTTCTGGATATTCGGTAATATCTGAGGAAATTCGTGATAACTCTACCAATTACGGGATTACCTGGATCTTTCGGGAATTTCCGAGGAAATTCGGGATAACACCAATATAACGGAATTTCCTGGATATTTCGGGAATTTCCGAGGTATTTCTGGATAAATCTACTAAATAAGGGATTTCCTGGATATTTCGGGAATTTCTGAAATATTCAGAAAGACTCCACTATTTATGGTATTTCCTGGATATTTCGGGAATATCTGAGGAAATTCTGGATAACTTTACAATTAAGGGATTTCCTGTATATTTCGAGAATATCTGAGGTATTTCGAATGTCTCCACTAATTATGGTATTTCCTGGATATTTCAGGAATTTCTGTGGTATTTTGGAAAACTCTACAAAATAAGGGATTTCCAGGATATTTCGGGAATTGCTGCGGTATTTCTGGATAACTCTACTAATTACGGGATTTCCAGGATATTTCGGGAATTTCTTAGATATTGTGGAATGACGCTACTAATTAAGGGATTTTCTTGATATTTCGGGAATATCTGAGGAAATTCGGGATGAATCTACCAATTACGGGATTTCCTGAATCTTTTGGGAATTCCGAGGTACTTCGGGATGATTCTACCAATTACGGGATTTCCTGGATATTACGCGAATTTCTGTGGAAATTCGGGATGAATTTACTAATTACGGGATTTCCTGGATATGTCGGGAATTTCTGAGGAAAATCGTGATGACGCTACCAATTACGGGAATTTCTGGATATTTCGGGAATTTCTCAAATATTTCAGAAAGACTTCCACTAATTACGGGATTTTTTGCATATTTCGGGAATATCTGAGGAAATTCGTGATGATTCTACCATTACGAGATTTCCAGGATCTTTCGGGAATTGCTGAGGTATTTCGGGATGATGCTCCTAATTACGGAATTTCCTGGATATTCGGGAATTTCTGAAATATTTCAGAAAAGAGTCCACTAATTACGGAATTTCCTGGATATTTCGGGAATTTCTGAGGTATTTCTGGATCACTCTACTAATTACGGGATTTCCAGGATATTTCGGAAATTTCTGAGTAAATTCGGGATAACACCAATAATAACGGGATTTTCTGGAAATTTCGGGAATTTCTGAAAAAATTCGGGATGACTAATAATTACGGAATTTGCTGGATCTTCGGGAATTTCTGAGGTATTTCTGGATAACTCTACTAAATAAGGTATTTCCTGGATATTTCGGGAATTTTTGAAATATTTCAGAAAGACTCCACTAATTATGGTATTTCCTGGATATTTCGGGAATATCTAAGGAAATTCGGGATGAATCTACCAATTAGCGGGATTTCCTGGATCTTTTGGGAATTCCGAGGTATTTCGGGATGATTCTACCTATTACGGGATTTCCTGGATATTACGCGGATTTCTGTGGAAATTCGGGATGAATCTACTAATTACGGGATTTCCTGTATATTTTGGGAATTACTGAAATATTTCTGAGAGACTCAACTAATTACGGGATTTCCTGGATACTTTCGGGAATTTCTGAGGTATTTCGAAATGTCTCCACTAATTGTGGTATTTCCTGGATATTTCGGAAATTTCTGATTTATTTCAGGATTACGCTACTAATTACGGGGATTTCCTGGATATTTCGGGAATTTCTGAGGTATTTTTGGATAACTCTACAAATTAAGGGATTTCCTGATATTTCGGAAATTTCTGAAATATTTCAGAAAGACTTCACTAATTACGGGATTTTCTGGATATTTCGGGAATATCTGAGGAATGTCGTGATGATTTACCAATTACGAGATTTCCTGGATCTTCGGTAATTGCTGAGGTATTTAAAAAAAAACTCCACTAATTATGATATTTTCTGGATATTTCGAGAATTTCTGTGTTATTTTTGGATAACTCTACTAATTACGGGATTTCCAGGATATTTCGGGAATTTCTGAAATATTTCTGAAAGACTCCACTAATTACGGGATTTTCTGGATATTTCGGGAATATCTGAGGAATGTTCGTGACGATTTTACCCATTACGAGATTACCTGGATCTTTCGGTAATTGCTGAGTTATTTAAAAAAAAACTCCACTAATTATGGTATTTCCTGGATATTTCGAGAATTTCTGTGGTATTTTTGGATAACTCTACTAATTACGGGATTTCCTGGATAGTTCGAGAATATCTGAGGTATACCAATTACGGGATTTCCTGGATATTACGCGAATTTCTGTGGAAATTCGGGATGAATCTACCAATTACAGGATTTCCTGGATCTTTCGGGAATTGCTGAGGTATTTCTGGATCACTCTACTAATTACGGGATTTCCAGGATATTTCGGAAATTTCTGAGTTAATTCGGATAACACCATAATAACGGGATTTTCTGGAAATATCGGGTATTTCTGAAAAAATTCGGGATGACTAATAATTACGGAATTTCCTGGATCTTTCGGGAATTTCTGAGGTATTTCTGGATAACTCTACTAAATAAGGTATTTCCTGGATATTTCGGGAATTTTTGAAATATTTCAGAAAGACTCCACTAATTATGATATTTCCTGGATATTTCGGGAATATCTAAGGAAATTCGGGATGAATCTACCAATTACGGGATTTCCTGGATCTTTTGGGAATTCCGAGGTATTTCGGGATGATTCTACCTATTACGGGATTTCCGGGATATTACGCGGATTTCTGTGGAAATTCGGGATGAATCTACTAATTACGGGATTTCCTGTATATTTTGGGAATTACTGAAATATTTCGGAGAGACTCCACTAATTACCGGATTTCCGGATATTTCGGGAATATCTGAGGAATTTCGTGATGATTCTACCAATTACGGGATTTCCTGGATATTTCGGTAATTGCTGAGGTATTTAAAAAAAAACTCCACTAATTATGGTATTTCCTGGATACTTCGGGAATTTCTGTGGTATTTTTGGATCACTCTACAAATTAAGGGATTTCCTGGATATTTCGGGAATTTCTGAGGTATTTCTGGATAACTCTACTAATTACGGGATTTCCAGGATAGTTCGGGAATTTCTGAGATATTGTGGAATGACGCTACTAATTACGGGATTTCCTGGATATTACGGGCATTTCTGAGGAATTTCTGGATAACTCTACAAATTAAGGGATTTCCTGGATATTTCGGGAATTTCTGAGGTATTTCGAAATGTCTCCACTAATTGTGGTATTTCCTGGATATTTCGGAAATTTCTGATTTATTTCGAGATGACGCTACAAATTACGGGATTTCCTGGATATTTCGGGAATTTCTGAGGTATTTCTGGATGACTCTACAAATTAAGGGATTTCCTGGATATTTCGGGAATTGCTGAAATATTCCAGAAAGACGTCACTAATTACGGGATTTTCTGGATATTTCGGTAATATCTGAGGAAATTCGTGATAACTCTACCAATTACGGGATTACCTGGATCTTTCGGGAATTTCCGAGGAAATTCGGGATAACACCAATAATAAAGGAATTTCCTGGATATTTCGGGAATTTCCGAGGTATTTCCGGATAAATCTACTAAATAAGGGATTTCCTGGATATTTCGGGAATTTCTGAAATATTTCAGAAAGACTCCACTATTTATGGTATTTCCTGGATATTTCGGGAATATCTGAGGAAATTCTGGATAACTTTACAAATTAAGGGATTTCCTGTATATTTCGAGAATATCTGAGGTATTTCGAAATGTCTCCACTAATTATGGTATTTCCTGGATATTTCAGGAATTTCTGTGGTATTTTTGGAAAACTCTACAAAATAAGGGATTTCCAGGATATTTCGGGAATTGCTGCGGTATTTCTGGATAACTCTACTAATTACGGGATTTCCAGGATATTTCGGGAATTTCTTAGATATTGTGGAATGACGCTACTAATTAAGGGATTTTCTTGATATTTCGGGAATATCTGAGGAAATTCGGGATGAATCTACCAATTACGGGATTTCCTGAATCTTTTGGGAATTCCGAGGTACTTCGGGATGATTCTACCAATTACGGGATTTCCTGGATATTACGCGAATTTCTGTGGAAATTCGGGATGAATTTACTAATTACGGGATTTCCTGGATATTTCGGGAATTTCTGAGGAAAATCGTGATGACGCTACCAATTACGGGAATTTCTGGATATTTCGGGAATTTCTCAAATATTTCAGAAGGACTCCACTAATTACGGGATTTTTTGCATATTTCGGGAATATCTGAGGAAATTCGTGATGATTCTACCAATTACGAGATTTCCAGGATCTTTCGGGAATTGCTGAGGTATTTCGGGATGATGCTCCTAATTACGGAATTTCCTGGATATTTCGGGAATTTCTGAAATATTTCAGAAAGAGTCCACTAATTACGGAATTTCCTGGATATTTCGGGAATTTCTGAGGTATTTCTGGATCACTCTACTAATTACGGGATTTCCAGGATATTTCCGAAATTTCTGAGTAAATTCGGGATAACACCAATAATAACGGGATTTTCTGGAAATTTCGGGAATTTCTGAAAAAATTCGGGATGACTAATAATTACGGAATTTGCTGGATCTTTCGGGAATTTCTGAGGTATTTCTGGATAACTCTACTAAATAAGGTATTTCCTGGATATTTCGGGAATTTTTGAAATATTTCAGAAAGACTCCACTAATTATGGTATTTCCTGGATATTTCGGGAATATCTAAGGAAATTCGGGATGAATCTACCAATTACGGGATTTCCTGGATCTTTTGGGAATTCCGAGGTATTTCGGGATGATTCTACCTATTACGGGATTTCCTGGATATTACGCGGATTTCTGTGGAAATTCGGGATGAATCTACTAATTACGGGATTTCCTGTATATTTTGGGAATTACTGAAATATTTCTGAGAGACTCAACTAATTACGGGATTTCCTGGATATTTCGGGAATTTCTGAGGTATTTCGAAATGTCTCCACTAATTGTGGTATTTCCTGGATATTTCGGAAATTTCCGATTTATTTCAGGATTACGCTACTAATTACGGGATTTCCTGGATATTTCGGGAATTTCTGAGGTATTTTTGGATAACTCTACAAATTAAGGGATTTCCTGAATATTTCGGAAATTTCTGAAATATTTCAGAAAGACTTCACTAATTACGGGATTTTCTGGATATTTCGGGAATATCTGAGGAATGTCGTGATGATTTTACCAATTACGAGATTTCCTGGATCTTTCGGTAATTGCTGAGGTATTTAAAAAAAACTCCACTAATTATGATATTTTCTGGATATTTCGAGAATTTCTGTGTTATTTTTGGATAACTCTACTAATTACGGGATTTCCAGGATATTTCGGGAATTTCTGAAATATTTCTGAAAGACTCCACTAATTACGGGATTTTCTGGATATTTCGGGAATATCTGAGGAATGTCGTGACGATTTTACCCATTACGAGATTACCTGGATCTTTCGGTAATTGCTGAGTTATTTAAAAAAAAACTCCACTAATTATGGTATTTCCTGGATATTTCGAGAATTTCTGTGGTATTTTTGGATAACTCTACTAATTACGGGATTTCCTGGATATTTCGAGAATATCTGAGGTATACCAATTACGGGATTTCCTGGATATTACGCGAATTTCTGTGGAAATTCGGGATGAATCTACCAATTACAGGATTTCCTGGATCTTTCGGGAATTGCTGAGGTATTTCTGGATCACTCTACTAATTACGGGATTTCCAGGATATTTCGGAAATTTCTGAGTTAATTCGGGATAACACCAATAATAACGGGATTTTCTGGAAATATCGGGTATTTCTGAAAAAATTCGGGATGACTAATAATTACGGAATTTCCTGGATCTTTCGGGAATTTCTGAGGTATTTCTGGATAACTCTACTAAATAAGGTATTTCCTGGATATTTCGGGAATTTTTGAAATATTTCAGAAAGACTCCACTAATTATGATATTTCCTGGATATTTCGGGAATATCTAAGGAAATTCGGGATGAATCTACCAATTACGGGATTTCCTGGATCTTTTGGAAATTCCGAGGTATTTCGGGATGATTCTACCTATTACGGGATTTCCGGGATATTACGCGGATTTCTGTGGAAATTCGGGATAAATCTACTAATTACGGGATTTCCTGTATATTTTGGGAATTACTGAAATATTTAGGAGAGACTCCACTAATTACCGGATTTCCGGATATTTCGGGAATATCTGAGGAATTTCGTCATGATTCTACCAATTACGGGATTTCCTGGATATTTCGGTAATTGCTGAGGTATTTAAAAAAAAACTCCACTAATTATGGTATTTCCTGGATACTTCGGGAATTTCTGTGGTATTTTTGGATCACTCTACAAATTAAGGGATTTCCTGGATATTTCGGGAATTTCTGAGGTATTTCTGGATAACTCTACTAATTACGGGATTTCCAGGATAGTTCGGGAATTTCTGAGATATTGTGGAATGACGCTACTAATTACGGGATTTCCTGGATATTACGGGTATTTCTGAGGAATTTCTGGATAACTCTACAAATTAAGGGATTTCCTGGATATTTCGGGAATTTCTGAGGTATTTCGAAATGTCTCCACTAATTGTGGTATTTCCTGGATATTTCGGAAATTTCAGATTTATTTCGAGATGACGCTACAAATTACGGGATTTCCTGGATATTTCGGGAATTTCTGAGGTATTTCTGGATGACTCTACAAATTAAGGGATTTCCTGGATATTTCGGGAATTGCTGAAATATTCCAGAAAGACGTCACTAATTACGGGATTTTCTGGATATTTCGGTAATATCTGAGGAAATTCGTGATAACTCTACCAATTACGGGATTACCTGGATCTTTCGGGAATTTCCGAGGAAATTCGGGATAACACCAATAATAACGGAATTTCCTGGATATTTCGGGAATTTCCGAGGTATTTCTGGATAAATCTACTAAATAAGGGATTTCCTGGATATTTCGGGAATTTCTGAAATATTTCAGAAAGACTCCACTATTTATGGTATTTCCTGGATATTTCGGGAATATCTGAGGAAATTCTGGATAACTTTACAAATTAAGGGATTTCCTGTATATTTCGTGAATATCTGAGGTATTTCGAAATGTCTCCACTAATTATGGTATTTCCTGGATATTTCAGGAATTTCTGTGGTATTTTTGGAAAACTCTACAAAATAAGGGATTTCCAGGATATTTCGGGAATTGCTGCGGTATTTCTGGATAACTCTACTAATTACGGGATTTCCAGGATATTTCGGGAATTTCTTAGATATTGTGGAATGACGCTACTAATTAAGGGATTTTCTTGATATTTCGGGAATATCTGAGGAAATTCGGGATGAATCTACCAATTACGGGATTTCCTGAATCTTTTGGGAATTCCGAGGTACTTCGGGATGATTCTACCAATTACGGATTTCCTGGATATTACGCGAATTTCTGTGGAAATTCGGGATGAATTTACTAATTACGGGATTTCCTGGATATTTCGGGAATTTCTGAGGAAAATCGTGATGACGCTACCAATTACGGGAATTTCTGGATATTTCGGGAATTTCTCAAATATTTCAGAAGGGACTCCACTAATTACGGGATTTTTTGCATATTTCGGGAATATCTGAGGAAATTCGTGATGATTCAACCAATTACGAGATTTCCAGGATCTTTCGGGAATTGCTGAGGTATTTCGGGATGATGCTCCTAATTACGGAATTTCCTGGATATTTCGGGAATTTCTGAAATATTTCAGAAAGAGTCCACTAATTACGGAATTTCCTGGATATTTCGGGAATTTCTGAGGTATTCTGGATCACTCTACTAATTACGGGATTTCCAGGATATTTCCGAAATTTCTGAGGTAAATCGGGATAACACCAATAATAACGGGATTTTCTGGAAATTTCGGGAATTTCTGAAAAATTCGGGATGACTAATAATTACGGAATTTGCTGGATCTTTCGGGAATTTCTGAGGTATTTCTGGATAACTCTACTAAATAAGGTATTTCCTGGATATTTCGGGAATTTTTGAAATATTTCAGAAAGACTCCACTAATTATGGTATTTCCTGGATATTTCGGGAATATCTAAGGAAATTCGGGATGAATCTACCAATTACGGGATTTCCTGGATCTTTTGGGAATTCCGAGGTATTTCGGGATGATTCTACCTATTACGGGATTTCCTGGATATTACGCGGATTTCTGTGGAAATTCGGGATGAATCTACTAATTACGGGATTTCCTGTATATTTTGGGAATTACTGAAATATTTCTGAGAGACTCAACTAATTACGGGATTTCCTGGATATTTCGGGGAATTTCTGAGGTATTTCGAAATGTCTCCACTAATTGTGGTATTTCCTGGATATTTCGGAAATTCCGATTTATTTCAGGATTACGCTACTAATTACGGGATTTCCTGGATATTTCGGGAATTTCTGAGGTATTTTTGGATAACTCTACAAATTAAGGGATTTCCTGAATATTTCGGAAATTTCTGAAATATTTCAGAAAGACTTCACTAATTACGGGATTTTCTGGATATTTCGGGAATATCTGAGGAATTTCGTGATGATTTTACCAATTACGAGATTTCCTGGGTCTTTCGGTAATTGCTGAGGTATTTAAAAATAAACTCCACTAATTATGATATTTTCTGGATATTTCGAGAATTTCTGTGGTATTTTTGGATAACTCTACTAATTACGGGTATTCAGGATATTTCGGGAATTTCTGAAATATTTCTGAAAGACTCCACTAATTACGGGATTTTCTGGATATTTCGGGAATATCTGAGGAATGTCGTGACGATTTTACCCATTACGAGATTACCTGGATCTTTCGGTAATTGCTAAGTTATTTAAAAAAAACTCCACTAATTATGGTATTTCCTGGATATTTCGAGAATTTCTGTGGTATTTTTGGATAACTCTACTAATTACGGGATTTCCTGGATATTTCGAGAATATCTGAGGTATACCAATTACGGGATTTCCTGGATATTACGCGAATTTCTGTGGAAATTCGGGATTTACTAATTACGGGATTTCCTGGATATTTCGGGAATTTCTGAGGAAAATCGTGATGACTCTAACAAATACGGGATTACCTGGATCTTTCGGGAATTCCTGAGGTATTTCGATATGCTACCAATTACGGGAATTTCTGGATATTTCGGAAATTTCCTGATTTATTTCAGGATACGCCTACTAATTACGGGATTTCCTGGATATTTCGGGAATTTCTGAGGTATTTTGGATAACTCTACAAATTAAGGGATTTCCTGAATTATTTCGGAAATTTCTGAAATATTTCAGAAAGACTTCACTAATTACGGGATTTTCTGGATATTTCGGGAATATCTGAGGAATTTCGTGATGATTTTACCAATTACGAGATTTCCTGGGTCTTTCGGTAATTGCTGAGGTATTTAAAATAAAACTCCACTAATTATGATATTTTCTGGATATTCGAGAATTTCTGTGGTATTTTTGGATAACTCTACTAATTACGGGTATTCAGGATATTTCGGGAATTTCTGAAATATTTCTGAAAGACTCCACTAATTACGGGATTTTCTGGATATTTCGGGAAATTCTGAGGAATGTCGTGACGATTTTACCCATTACGAGATTACCTGGATCTTTCGGTAATTGCTAAGTATTTAAAAAAAAACTCCACTAATTATGGTATTTCCTGGATATTTCGAGAATTTCTGTGGTATTTTTGGATAACTCTACTAATTACGGGATTTCCTGGATATTTCGAGAATATCTGAGGTATACCAATTACGGGATTTCCTGGATATTACGCGAATTTCTGTGGAAATTCGGGATGAATTTACTAATTACGGGATTTCCTGGATATTTCGGGAATTTCTGAGGAAAATCGTGATGACTCTAACAAATACGGGATTACCTGGATCTTTCGGGAATTCCTGAGGTATTTCGATATGACGCTACCAATTACGGGAATTTCTGGATATTTCGGGAATTTCTGAAATATTTCAGAAAGACTCCACTAATTACGGGATTTCCTGGATATTTCGGGAATTTCTGAGGTATTTCTGGATAACTCTACAAATTAAGGGATTTCCTGAATATTTCGGAAATTTCTGAAATATTTCAGAAAGAGTTCACTAATTACGGGATTTTCTGGATATTTCGGGAATATCTGAGGAATGTCGTGATGATTTTACCAATTACGAGATTTCCTGGATCTTTCGGTAATTGCTGAGGTATTTAAAAAAAACTCCACTAATTATGATATTTTCTGGATATTTCGAGAATTTCTGTGGTATTTTTGGATAACTCTACTAATTACGGGATTTCCAGGATATTTCGGGAATTTCTGAAATATTTCTGAAAGACTCCACTAATTACGGGATTTTCTGGATATTTCGGGAATATCTGAGGAATGTCGTGACGATTTTACCCATTACGAGATTACCTGGATCTTTCGGTAATTGCTGAGTTATTTAAAAAAAAACTCCACTAATTATGGTATTTCCTGGATATTTCGAGAATTTCTGTGGTATTTTTGGATAACTCTACTAATTACGGGATTTCCTGGATATTTCGAGAATATCTGAGGTATACCAATTACGGGATTTCCTGGATATTACGCGAATTTCTGTGGAAATTCGGGATGAATTTACTAATTACGGGATTTCCTGGATATTTCGGGAATTTCTGAGGAAAATCGTGATGACTCTACCAAATACGGGATTACCTGGATCTTTCGGGAATTCCTGAGGTATTTCGATATGTCGCTACCAATTACGGGAATTTCTGGATATTTCGGGAATTTCTGAAATATTTCAGAAAGACTCCACTAATTACGGGATTTCCTGGATATTTCGGGAATTTCTGAGGTATTTCTGGATAACTCTACAAATTAAGGGATTTCCTGAATATTTCGGAAATTTCTGAAATATTTCAGAAAGAGTTCACTAATTACGGGATTTTCTGGATATTTCGGGAATATCTGAGGAATGTCGTGATGATTTTACCAATTACGAGATTTCCTGGATCTTTCGGTAATTGCTGAGGTATTTAAAAAAAAACTCCACTAATTATGATATTTTCTGGATATTTCGAGAATTTCTGTGGTATTTTTGGATAACTCTACTAATTACGGGATTTCCAGGATATTTCGGGAATTTCTGAAATATTTCTGAAAGACTCCACTAATTACGGGATTTTCTGGATATTTCGGGAATATCTGAGGAATGTCGTGACGATTTTACCCATTACGAGATTACCTGGATCTTTCGGTAATTGCTGAGTTATTTAAAAAAAAACTCCACTAATTATGGTATTTCCTGGATATTTCGAGAATTTCTGTGGTATTTTTGGATAACTCTACTAATTACGGGATTTCCTGGATATTTCGAGAATATCTGAGGTATACCAATTACGGGATTTCCTGGATATTACGCGAATTTCTGTGGAAATTCGGGATGAATTTACTAATTACGGGATTTCCTGGATATTTCGGGAATTTCTGAGGAAAATCGTGATGACTCTACCAAATACGGGATTACCTGGATCTTTCGGGAATTCCTGAGGTATTTCGATATGTCGCTACCAATTACGGGAATTTCTGGATATTTCGGGAATTTCTGAGGTATTTCTGGATATCTCTACTAAATAAGGGATTTCCTGGATATTTAGGGAATTTCTGAAATATTTCAGAAAGACTCCACTATTTATGGTATTTCCTGGATATTTCGGGAATATCTGAGGAAATTCGGGATGATTCTACCAATTACGGGATTTCCTGGATATTTCGAGAATTTCTGAGGTATTTCGAAATGTCTCCACTAATTGTGGTATTTCCTGGATATTTCAGAAATTTCTGATTTATTTCGGAATGACGCTACTAATTACGGGATTTCCTGGATATTTCGGGAATTTCTGAGGAAATTCGGGATGAGTATACTAAATACGGAATTTCCTGGATATTTCGGGAATTTCTGAAATATTTCAGCAAGACTCCACTAGTTATGGTATTTCCTGGTTATTTCGGGAATATCTGAGGTAGTTCTGGATAACTCTACAAATTAAGGGATTTCCTGGATATTTCGGGAATTTCTGAGGTAGTTCGAAATATCTCCACTAATTGTGGAATTTCCTGGATATTTCGGGAATTTCTGAAATATTTAAAAAAAAAACTCCACTAATTATGGTATTTCCTGGATATTTCGGGAATTTATGTGGTATTTTTGGATAACTCTACAAATTAAGGGATTTCCTGGTTATTTCGGGAATTTCTGAGGTATTTCGAAATGTCTCCACTAATTACGGGATTTCCTGGTTTTTTTTTATTTTAATACCATGTTTTAATATATTAATATTTTTGTCTTCAATATAATTTTTGTTGACTATTTCTTGTTTTCGTTTTTTGTCAATACTTATTTTTACAGTATCTTTGTTTTCAATTCTTCTTTATAATTTTGTGATTCTTCTATTACATTTTCTTTCGATATTGTATTTTTTTCAATATTGTGTCCCAAACCTTGTTTTAATCGCGAGCGAAGCGAGCGTTTTTGGCTAGTTTTTATTATTTTTAAATTCTGTATAAGTTGCAATACAAAAATTATTTATAATTATGCGATTTAGTAGTTTCTACATTAAAAATGATGAAAAAATTTGTTTTTTAGCATCAAATAAGAAAAACTGTTTTTCACAATTTGAAAATTATTATCTTTTAAATTAAGTAAATCCGATGTAGCCAAAAAAGGAACTGTTTACTTCTTTGGATATGACGAAAGTATACACAAAATTTCAATTGAATCCCAGGTGGAAAATTATTTTTCTAGAAAGAGCTAAGAAAAGCTAATAAATTTTATAATCAATTTATAATATGCAGATTTTGGACTCTGTTAATAGTTAGTAAGAATTTATAACTTTTATTAGCTCTTCTTAGCTTTTGCTATATTTTATTAGCTTTTAGGTTTTTTTCAAAAGCAAAAGAAATGTGCGAGTTTAAAAAAGCTAATAACTACTAATAACTTTTTTGAATTATTATATACATAAATAAGTATTTAGAATTTTTATGAATATTTACTAATAGCAATCTTTTATTAATAGCTTTTGTTTTTTTGCATACATCACTTGGAAACAGCTAAAAACAGTTAATTACAGGAAAATGCAACAGTTACTTTTAGTGTCATTTTGTCATATTTCATGATATTTTCGAAATACAAAAATCTAATAAAACCTAATAAAGCTTAGAAATATTTACGAAATTTTAAAAATAACTAATAAAATCTTTTAAACATTACCAAATTTTTTAAACTACTACTAGAGTCCAAAATCCGCACTTTATAAAGTGTTATGAATCTAATAAAAGCTAATAACTTTTATTAAGTATTTATAAACATTATACGCATATGATTATTTCCGCGAGGGATAGATTAAAAATTCAGCAAGTTATCGCATTAACTTAATTACATGCGCACATTTCTTTAAAATTCTCAAAATGGTTTCATTTTATGTTAGACCATGTTTAAATAGGTAAATTAGAGACTATATATAATATACATCATTGCGTCCCAAGCGGAAATAAATTGAATAAATAATTGTTAATTATTAATTTTAACTTATTATATTTTTTACAAAAAGTTTATAACTATTAATAACTGTTTATAAAGGTCGGATTTTGGACTATAATAACAGTTCATAAAGGTTACCAACATATGTTTTCTGTTAAAAAAAGTTTATAATAGTTATAAATTTTTTTTTTACATTTTAGACGTTTGACATAAACAATTTGTACATAAAAACAGTTTATAACAGTTTATAGCTGTTTGTAATAGTTAATAACAGATTACAACAGTTAATAATAGTTACTAATAGTTAGTAAAAGTTTTAAATAGTTTTTAATGAATTTAATGTTTTATTAAGTGTTAGTAAAATTTAATATTGGCAACTAATTTTTATTAATAAACCATATGGATTTTAGAAAAATATTTAATTTCATGAATTGAAATACAATAACAAAAAATTAAAGGTTGAAGAACATTATTTTATTGAAACATAATAAATAAATAAATAGTACATAATAATTTAATTAATGCAACGACCAATCGCACCATTTACAACAGAAGTTAAGTAATAAATATTATCACATTTAGATATAATACAAGGTCTGTAAAGCGTTGAATATTTGATACATTGAATTTCATTAGAAGAAAGTAAACATTTCTTTAAATTAAGAGCATGTTGTACATCAGTATCTGTTACGATGGAAACCGGAACAAGTTTCAACAATTTGAAGAATATAAATACATCATACGTATCGTCATGTTTTATCAAATACATATAAGAAATAATTCCAAATCTATTATCATTAGACTCAAACACTGAATGATTATTTTTATACCTTTTGAGTATAAATAAGAAGTATACCTGCAACTTTTACGTATGATTTTATTATAGTTTTTTATATAGTATGTGTGAAGGAATAGAAAAATTTTATTATTATTTTATAACATAAGAAAAATGAGCCAAAACCCTTCAAAATTCCGAAAACCAAGACCTTTAATCCAGGACCACCAGGACAAACGCAAGCAGTATTATTTTAATGCATTTTTTTTTCTCTCTTTGGAAAAGTTACCGTACGGCAACTTTCCAAATTAGGAGGGTCATGTAAGGAATAGAAAAATTTTAATATTATTTTATAACTATAATATAATTGTAAAATATATATACATTGTTTCTATAAATTTTAAATGAAACTGTTACAAAAAAAAAATCAATCTGTTGTATCTTTACAAAAGAAAATCATAATCACAGAGTCTCTCAGTTTAGTCGCGCGCGTATCTTCGAAATGTAAATGTTCAGCTAAGATGTCATAACTTAGTTTTCACAGTTTAAAAGAAACATATACACTCTTTCTAATTTGGAAGTTGCTTACACTCTTTTAAAATATTTAAGTTAACTTTTAATTATGCATTATTACATTTATATTTCTTATTTCCGTATTTAACCATTAAGTTACATAAAGTATTTTGTAGTACGATTATACTGTAAAGAGTGATTGAATAAATAAAAATTAAATATGTAATCATTGATTCAATTAAATATTATTTAAAAAAAAAAAAACTATATATAATAATTGAACGTATATACGTGTATATATGTATACGTGTATGAGTGTACGTATACATTTGTATATGTTTAATTCAATTACTCTTCAGTATTGCCGACCTTATAATTTTTTTTTTTTTTTTTTTATATATTATTTTAACGTCGCTCTTTTTATGCTCCCAAACCGGTGCTAATCAGCGACGGAGGTCATACGATGTCTTGGTGAAGAAAGCACTTGTTGAAAATACATTCGCCAGTGGTGCTTGTATCAATCGGCCGGGGCCGGGAATCGAACCAGGGACCTCCAGATTACGAGCCCGACGCCCTACCGACCGAGCCATCGCAGGCCTCTGACTTTATAATAATTAATAAAATTGTGTTATGTCTTAAATAAACACATAAAATAGGTTTATATTATAAAAAATACATTTGATAATTTATACAAGGAATAAAGGTAATATGTTATGTTCAATGGTTAACTAATTCTACAATTCATTTAATTTTTTTTTGGGAATTAAATAAATTTTCCTTCTATAAAATACATAATAGTTCAAATGATAAATCCAATTTAAAATTATACAATAAGATATATTGGCAAACACTAATTTATTACATATTAATTTCAATTCTTATATTAACTTGACAAAATATAAAATTGTAAAAGGATAAAATAATTCAATAATTTCCCAAGCAAGAATATATATAGCAAAATAAGATTTCCTTTTTATAATCAATAAACGACGATATTTAACAATGTTGATAGCAGTAGATTTATATAAACTTGTTATTTCTTTTAATAAGGATTCAGATAACAACTTTCAATATAAATTTATAAATATTAGAATGTTAAAGCAATAGTTATAACACATAATTTTTCAATTTATTGTTTTACATTTTATAAAAGAAAAAAAAGGGATATCCTTATTAAATGAAACAATTTCAAAATTGAATCAATGTATAAATATGTCAAAATAACAGAAATGGAGTAATAATTATAGTTAAAAGGAAGATGCATTATAATTTGAATATACGTCGAATAATCAAAAGGGGAAGTAAGGAGAAATAAGATCTACTCCCACTAATTAATCGATGCTCCTCGACCGATTGTATATAAGAGGGCAGAAAATTCGGCATCGAAGATTTGTCATATGCTCATAAGCATTGATAGTTCGACGGTTGTGTCCCATAGGAGCAACATCTTTTTCATCACTTATTTCATATGCGTTATAGTGTTACGCGTGTTTCGGTAATTCGATTTTTCTTTTTATTACTTCATATTTTGTGAATCGTGCCTGTTTGCTTCAAGATTTGTAAGTAAAAAGGAAATATTTGAATAATATACATATATATTATTAACAAAAATAAAATATTTTATTTTATATGCTACCTTATCCGATACACAAAATAACGCTGTTGAACTGCGTTATTTTCCTATATCTTTTAAATTTTTTTTTTAATCTTATGCTGTTGAACTGCATTTGATTTTCTATTTTTATTTGTATCTAATCGTTATATGTATACATATATGCATATTAATTATTTGTTAAAACTTACTAAAAAGGATTCGCTGTAGAACTGCGGATTTAACTAACTCTCTCTCTCTCTCTTTTCTTACTTGATAACGCTGTAGTGCTGCGTTTCGAGTATTTAAACGTTCGTGTGAGTATATACGTATATATGCACATATGCATGTATGACTGTATAGTCGCACATACGTTCTCTAATTGCATGCTAACCAAATCTGATATATCTATATATACATATATATATTTATTATATCTGGTTGTCGTGGCCCGTAGGCTCCTTCTTTCATTACATATCCCTACCTTTCTTTAATTTTTCGCTGTAGCACTGCGAAAAATTAGAATAAGTAATCCAAATAGAAACGCTGCAGAGCTGCGGTTCTTTCCTTCCATTCAAAGCTAATAATCCGCTATCAAATATTACATGAATTTGGAGCTGTTGAACTGCTTGATATTTATGTAAAATTTGAATCGACGCAAAAAGGATAAATTAAACCACAAATCGTTGTTGAACTGCGATGGTGGGATAATTTATCCAGAATCCAAATACATTATCCAAAGCTTAGCTTTTGGGCTGCTAAGCATTAAACCAATTACACGACATAATATTAGTAAAATTCGAAACTGAGTTTTTTTTAATAAAATAATCATATTTCAATAATCAAAATAAATCCGAGGAAATTATATACCCATTTTAAATAAAAAAAATATATAAATAAAAAGAGAAGATTAAATAAAGAGTTTTCAATAAATGGGGTCCGTTTCAACGGTTTAACGTAGACAAGAACCCACCATTTTAACGATATTAGCCGCTCGATATTGTTAAAACTATTTTTCTATCGCGATATATATATATAATAACTTCTGTATTTAAATTAGATAGAAAAGAGAAGATCTCGACGTTTGCAATTATACAAACGTCAGTCGATTTTTGGTGACAGCGGTGGGATATACAAATTTATTTATGTCAAATAAACCCTTTTATTGAACAAAACTCTTTATATATTATTTTTATATATAAGCTAGTTGCATGCGCCTTTTATTAACCCTTAAACATTTATGTGATATTTTAAATGCGAAGTACTATAACTTGAAATAGTTTTATTTTCATCACATAACTGTTTAAATAGAATTTTCTTAGCTAGAATTTTTAGGTTTAATCAACGTTAGGTAAACAAAAAAAAAATTGTTCCAATCTTCACAAACTTGACTATTTGCAATATATATCTTTTGTATACAATAAACTATTTTTCCCATTTTATTTTTTTTAAATTGATTTTATAAAAATTTATATATATATATATATATATGGGTGGTTCTCTGTGACATCGAAGATGAAAAAAATAAATTTTGCTATAACTGTGGGAATATGTTTTAGAGGTATCGAGTAGTTCTCCTGAATTTTTTCAGATTTTTTCTGGGCCATTATTTTAAGTTACAGAGAGTCAAAGTTGACATTTTAGCACTTTTTTGCATTATATACCCATTTTCATGAATTTTTAGCTCCCAGGGGATGCATTTTTCACTAAAAACATAAGTATGACTTTTTTTGTAAAATTTTCCGAACTTTTCATTAAAAATACTTTAAAGACATAAATGTATGCTGTCACACTCTAGTATGACTTTTTTTGTAAAATTTTCCGAACTTTTCATTAAAAATACTTTTAAAGACATAAATGTATGCTGTCACACTCTCGTAAGCCATTTAAACCTTAAATAGTGAAAATCAGCAATTCTGCTCCGGACTCTAGTAACCTAATACTGTCTAAAAGATGTCTTTTTATAGTCAGAAACTGCCTAAAAATTTCCAGAGTGGGTCTAAATCATTAAGATCACTTATGGTCAAAATATCCGGGAAAAGTGCCCGAAATATTAATAGAAATGTATATTTGTTGCCTTCTAACTATGAATCTAGTAGCATGAGCATTGCAAAAAAATTCATGCACTTACCTTGGAATGGTAGAAAAGTATCTCCACTTGTTTCAGTATCCATCTAATCCCCTGTAAGCTTTATAATGCTGGGGTTTTAGTTTTACATCCCTTACAAGAATTATAATACTAATCTGAAGAATTACTATAAAAGTATCAACATTATTATTATTATTATTCAGCAATACATTGTTTAGATTTCACAAACTTGTCACTGTCACGTTATCATATTATTCATTATAATTATATATCCGATTTATTTATATATCTATTGTATTAAATACGTATATTCTGTTGTTGTAATAATGATGTTTATATATTTATAGTAATCCTTCAGATTAGTATTATAATTCTTGTAAGGGATGTAAAACTAAAAATTCAGCATTATAAATGTTTAAAAATTAATTTTTTACATTTGTATAATAATATTTGTATTTTTAGCAGCTTACAGGGGATTAGATGGATACTGAAACAAGTGAAGATACTTTTCTACCACTCCAAGGTAAGTGCACAAATTTTTTTGCAATGATCATGCTAATAGATTCATCGTTATAAAGCAACAAATATACATTTCTATTAATATTTCGGGCACTTTTCCCGGATATTTTGACCATAAGTGATCTTAATGATTTAGACCCACTCTGGAAATTTTTAGGCTGTTTCTGACTATAAAAAGACATTTTTAGACAGTATTAGGTTACCAGAGTCCGGAGCAGAATTGCTGATTTCCACTATTTAAGGTTTAAATGGCTTACAAGAGTGTGACAGCATACATTTATGTCTTTAAAAGTATTTTTAATGAAAAGTTCGGAAAATTTTACAAAAAAAGTCATACTTATGTTTTTAGTGAAAAATGCATCCCCTGGGAGCTAAAAATTCATGAAAATGGGCATATAATGCAAAAAAGTGCTAAAATGTCAACTTTGACTCTCTGTAACTTAAAATAATGGCCCAGAAAAAATCTGAAAAAATTCAGGAGAACTACTGGATACCTCTAAAACATATTCCCACAGTTATAGCAATATTTATTTTTTTCATCTTCGATGTCACAGAGAACCACCCATATACATATATATAACCTTACATATTAAAAACTTGTAAAATAAAAAAATATAGAATTTAATAATTAACTTAGTTGCATCTTACTTTCTTAATAATCTTATAAATTAAATCTAATTGATATAGAATTAAATAATAATAGTATCTAAATGCGTTTATCTGAATTAACTGAAAAAACCGTGTTCGATAACCATTTTCAAACTACATCTATTTTAAATCACATTTCATTAAAATTGGATCTACCATATACGGTTTATTTATATCGTGATACTGGTATATCAAAAGGAACAGTTGAAAGTTTTGAATATTTAGGTAAAAATTATGAATATCTAAAACTAGACGCTGAGTCAATTTGTGCAACTACCTTCCATGGTTTCCCACAGTATATATACTCATTTATCGGCGATTTATCTCAAATTATATCTAAACGTTGCAATTTAAGTAGATAATCGAGAAAAATAAAAGCCGGTTACATACTAGATGAACAGTCGGACGACGATATCTTCTATTGGATGAGATATCATTGTTGTCACTGCAACGAGAGTAATTTTAATAGACCATTTGAAATCG